>JARJDU010013824.1:0-12507 GCA_030264695.1 Lissagria laeviuscula
TAAACCAAATTATTGTACATGATAATTGTTATTTTTGGCTTATAATTAATATAAAGACACTTCGTTTAATAAATCAGTGTGTATTAATTATAAAATAACCAAAATCCTACAATATTGTACTAAAACAATATTGAGAAAGATTCTATTTTTCTCTCTCTCGTTTCTCTTAAGTTATTTAATTAAAGTAAACCAAACTTGAAGCTTTAACTAGGTTTTTTCTTGAAACCATATTTTTTCAACTGGGTTTTTACAAATCTCGAGATTTATCCAACCGATTTTGCTCATTCTTTTATTCCAAAGCGTAAAAATGATTTCTCTACCATGATTTTTGGAATATTTTCATATTTTGGTTTATATATATATTTTACTCCAAAAATGACTTTATTTCAAATGGCCGCAATTTTGGTATTTTATCCAATTTCTTTAAAAAATCTATTCTACATGGTAGAGAATTCAATAAAGTTTTGGTTTTCATAAGTCTGGTTGTTTTAAGATGTACCACTTCTTACAAACCATGCAAACACGGAGATGCAACTTTCTTGACAAAAAAAATGTTTTGAGACAGTAAAAATGTTGCTCTGTAACATACAACAAACCTACACTGTTTACTTTATTTGTAATATCCAAAAAAATCCTGAAAATACTAATTTTTAGGCCATCAAGGTTTAGTCCCCCCAAAATCAACAATATAAAATGTTTCTTTCCAAGCGTCTCAATTTCATTTTATGTACCTAATAAAATACTCATCGAAATATTTAATGAAATTCAATCACTTCGCCATTTCTTATGCAAGGTAATTAAATGTTCATGCGCTCGCCGAGTCAAGTTTAAACTAGGAACCATTTCTGATAGTCCTTCAAATTGCATTAAGGATAATCCAGCCAGGCTAAAGTAAGTGTGCAGTGGATCTGATTTATAATTAGGCAATTTACTGAATCCACCGGAATTCCAGTCTTGTGCAGAGAGTACAAAGTTCCGCAGTAACTTTTTGTTGATTAAGTTGTAAAAATTTAATATTTTCAGCGTCGCCCCAACCCAAAATGTGTAGCAAGTATCTTCGTCCTTATTGGGCCGTCCTTTAAATCCATTCCCTTGTAAATTGAGTAGCCATTTAACTAAACGTTGCAATTGACGCTGTGATAATTTGTGCAGATTGTTTGTAAGAGCTAAAGTGGCAACAGCACAATAAGTAGATCCACCATGCGATTCCAAATCAGGACCTTGTGCAATTCCACCATCATAACACTGAAAAATTACAGATGGAATTAATTGTTACAATGAAAAAGAGTTTACCCAAAGCCAATTATAACTAAACTTATATCCTCGTAATTCCCCCACTTAACTCTCCTCTCCGCCGTTTACCTTTTGCACACATCTACCCTCTCCCCTCCCCTACTTAACGACTCATTCATGTTCCTGCCACTTTTCTTTCACTCCATGGTCAAATGCCATCAGGTATCCTTCCCTCTTTCGCATAACACAAACCTTATATAGTTATCTCTATCAAACCAGTTTTTTTTTTCCCACCTCCAAAGCCCAAAATACATCCGTTGCCCTCCTTGCACCTACTACTCTGAGTACTGGAGTCTACACCTTAACTCCACTGATTCACTCTGGCTCAGCGCCTTACAAGCGCGTAACACCATCTGCACATATCGGTAGTATTTCTATCAAGTTTATGCATAAAGCATCATAGATCGCAGTGCCCTGTGATAATTCCAATTATCATACGAGTTTTGCACCTGTCCAGACGCTCAATCTTAGCCCCCCACTCCTGTATTAATTCATACAAGAGTTCTTTAATCCATCTAACTTTGGAAGATTACTCCCATTGTTTCAAGAGTTGCTTCTTGGCCGGCTGTTTAATTATTTCTACACCTGCCTGGAAGAGAACTTGTATTACGATGCCTTCCCCTTAGCCCCTGCTTTCGCACGTGTGTCTACTCTGGCGTTGTCTTCGTTACCCGTGTGTAATGGTACCCCCACATGATTACAACCCGATTTTTCTTGGCAAAACTGTCAAGTGCTTCCCTGACCTGTATGACTAAGCGCATGATGCCCTTTAGGAATCTCAACTGCTCCCTTTCTAACTCCTTCCATTCATTCAGACCCCAAAATTTCATTACCCTACACTATTTCCCACCTCCGCTTTACCGTTTCCCACGTTACCCTGGCTTTAGCTTGTACCCATTTTACATGCTTTCTCCAATTCCCAATTACAAAAGAGGTGAAGTGAAAGTAATCATATCTATTTGTTCCCTAAGTAAATTGGTTTTCTTATTTTACTTGTGACTCCGTATTTCTGCAGCTTCCAAAAGGTTCATCTTCATCCCTTACTTCATACTTACAATACTGTTTAATATAAATTCTACGACATGGGGAACATTCATGCCTGACCAGTCATCCAAAATATATGAAATACTAGCTGCACAATATACAAATCTCATATCATTCTCAGTTCCAGATTTGCTACCCATATAACTTCCATCTTCTAATTGTAATAATCTTAAAGCTAAAAATATAGAAAATTATTAATAAAACCTACAATAATCTACTTTTAACTTAAATCATACATACAATTAACAATGGCTTCCTTATTAAGACCACTTAAGTCATCACCAAGTATTAACAAAGAGTTTAATGCAGAATATGTTGCAGCAATATGAGCTGACCAGTATTGATCAATGTTATTGAATGTTGCAAAATTCTGAAATCCTGCAACTTAAATACAACATACAACCAATTAATTTTGTACATTTCCTATTGCATAATTAGGCAGATTTTATATAATTATAAATCTCTTAGATAAATATTTATATGCATTATACCTTCATTTTGTGGGCACAGTAAATGGTATAGCCACTTGATGTATTCATCACGTTTATTATCAACTGTTTCAATTTTGTCTAGGACATCTATTCCTGACAAAGCAAAATATGCAATTGTTACCCTAAAAAACATTAGCAATTGAATTAATTATAAATGTAAATAGATTTGATTCATCTTAACATGTATATAAATACCTTATTGCATCGACTGATTTTGCTGGCAAGTGATGATGTAAAAATGCATTCAAATGTTGGAGATGTAACTTCGGTTTAAATAAAATCATGTTTTTATATAACTAACGTAAAAAATTGCACTTATCTTAACTATAAAACAACTTCAAAGATACATAGAAAGTAAAAATTGTTAAAAACTTGATAAAAATGAGCATAACCTAAATCAAGCAACAGGGTCATAATAGGGTAGGGCAAGGTAAGTAGGCAACCATTTTGATTTATAATAAGTTTTGAATTTTGAACACCTAATAGAAGTTTTTTAAACTAAGATTTATTTTATTAGTTAATCTTTTACATTAATCAATTTATTCAAATATAAATTTTTGAAACGACTGTCACTCATTTCTTGAGTTGACTTCTTCTGGAGCTGTTTATTCACTGCTGAATGTTACATGGCAGCAACGGTTGCATGGACCTATTTTATAGATTTTGCTATTTATATTTCCCATACAAGTTTTGCGTACTTCTTTCTGCTGTTTTGTTGTTGTTGTAGCGATTTTCATCTTCCCTTATCGCACTCCGCTTCGAGGTTTAGAAATATAGCCACTGATATCGGTCGGTGCCACAGGTCCTTCTTAATTAGGTTCGTCACATTTCCTGGGCACTTGAATAAATGTTCTACATCATGGGAGGTAGTTCTACATATCTGGCATTCATCGATTGTCTCCGTTCTGCTAACAACGCTCGCCCTCAGTTCTTCAATTGTTTTTAGTCCAGTCCAGTTTGGATGTTACGAAGCCTGGAAAGTTGCTTGCGCCCAATTTCTCGCTTTTTTTTTTCTATTCGTTCATTCATGATGAGCTGCAGTACCTGATATTTTATGCTCTTAATATATGGCCGAAGTATAGTGCTATTCGCATTTTCACTGTTATTGGTAGTTTGCTCTCTTTGTTGAGCTGGTTGTGTATTCTGTTTGTTACCGGGTCTGTCTAAAAAGAATTTTAAGCATTTGTCTGTTGCACCACATCTCACAAGATTCCAATTTGTTCATGAACGAGACCTTATAGGTCCATGCTTCTGCTCATAAAGCATCACCGCCCATACATAGCAGTTAAGATAAAATACTCTTAAGTCAATTGAGTCTTGTTTGCACAGGACTTTCTGGTACTTGGTAAAAGCTGTTATAGCTACCTCAAATCTGGTCATTATTTCTACTTCAGAGTTCCAGTCCTGACTTAGCCAACTTCCTAAAAATTTATTTTTTGTACCCGTTCGATTGTTATTGCAGGATCCGGGTATGAAATATACCAAATCAATAGGTTTAATTAAAGTTATGTTAAAACAATTTCAAATAATTTAGTCATCCATGATATTATAAGTTGTTATGAAAAAAACAATATACAAGCACCTATTCTTTGAATGACATAAGTGAAATCATTAAGCAATACTTTAATGATATTTAATGTATACTGTAATTTAATTAGTTAACAATGAAAACTGATAAGAAATCACATACTAAACAAAAACATGTGGCCAAAGAACCAACTATTCATCAAAATAATCCTCCTTCAGAAACTATTCTTAAGAATATTGATGATATCCAGTCTGTGCCAAGTATCACAGAGGAAAATCGTAAACAAAACCACCTTATTAAATATAATATTAAATGCTGATGTTATTTTATAATTTATTTATTTTTTGAATTTCAGTAGAAATCATTGATATTGAGAACCAAGACGTAATCGTAACTCATGAAGAAACTGTTAAGATTAAAAAACTGCGCAAGAAATATGCAAAAAGTACTTTATAATGTATATCAATAGTGCATTCTTAAATTAGCTAAAAGACCTCGGATCAGACAACCCCAAACCTTCAAGTTGCTAGTTGCCGTTTTGACATTTATTTTCAATTTCTATAAGTTTTTGCGATTGTTTTGAAAATGTTTTCGGCAGAACTCATTTTAAATGTAGACTGTTGCAAACTGTTAAGGGTTGAAACAAATTTATCAAATTCTCCGTTCTGCTCGCTCAGAAATTTCGGATGAGACAGTGCACAATCAAATTAGTCGGTTTTAGAACGCAGAGCAGAGATACCTATAACAACTCCGTTGCACACTAAAAATCGCAAATAAGATCTCTGAGTCCTCGGAGTTACTTTAGGAATGCACTACTAGTATTACTATCAATGTAAAAAATAGCAATTTAGAAATGTAATTTCAGATTATTGGGTAACTAGAGAAATCGCAGAAATATTAGGCCGTGAATATATTCTCTTAACAACTCTTCGCGATACTTGTTTCTTTGTAATATTTCTGATTTTGACATCAACCATAAGCTTAGCAGTAGTTGAAGGTGAAACGCATTATTTATTCAAGTTAATGGAAGACGAAATGCTAAACAAGAATGATTTCTATGATGTTAATACTCCTGCTCAATTTTGGGGGGTAATTAAATCATCTCCCACATTAGAAGTTTCTGAAATATTCTCTACAGTTTTTAGAGGCATTTTTTGAAAACAGCTTTTACTGGGATTATTGGTATTATCCATTGCACGATATAGCACCTGCAAGTACCAACGAACGTTATGTATTTTACGAAAACAAATTAATTGGAGTACCAAGATTGAGACAATTGAAAGTCCGTGGGGATTCCTGCATCATTCATAGTTATTTCAAGAAGATTTTCCTTAATTGTTTCGGAGCATTTACATCAAGCCATGAAGATACTTCCACATTTGGTCCTGGCGATGGCAATGCGTAGAAATATTGATAACACTACTAATATTGCATATTTATTGATTTACATTCTAGCTGGAAATACACACCAGAATCGGTCCTTCAAGATTCAAGGCATTTCGGGAAATTTGCTTGGTATCATGGCGGAGGATTTTATCAAGATTTAAGTTTGCATAAGAATGAAACCAAAGTGATTATCAATGACCTCATGGAAAATCTATGGATAACGCGAGGCACCAGAGCGATTTTCTTAGATTGGACGATGTACAATACCAATTTGAATCTGTTTTCTCAATTTAGGCTAATTTTTGAGTTTCCGCGCACTGGTGGTATTATTACAACACCAAGTGCTCACATGTGCTCCTTACTTCGATACATCACAGCATTTGATTTCTTTATTCTTGGATGTGAATTCATTTCTATCTTGTTTTTGATTTATTACACTATTGAGGAAGTGAGAGAAATGATTTATTTTAAATGGAAATATTTTTTGATGTTTTGGTCTTGGATTGACATTATTGTTATATTGGTAAATATACCTGTAATTATAGCATTTTATGCCCGCCCACTATTTATGTTATTTCAAAATGACAGGCCTTAACGATACAAGTCCTGTTATAGACTAACAACACTCCCACTTTGTTCGTTGGCACTCCAAACCCAGTCAGTCAGCCACCAAGTACCGTAGCTAGCGCTGCTTTAACACCAAACGAGTAGAGACGATACATACAGACACCATCCCGACCACCGGGTTACGGACAGCGACTGTGTGAGTTTGCTTGCGTTGCGAGAGTGCCAACGGACATCGAGCACGATTGAAGAAGCCGTGTTGTTTTTCTAAAACAGCACTTGCAGCGTTAAGAATGGCTTAACGCAATCGCTTTTTTTCCCTCGTTCTAGACATGTTATTCTGAAATAACACATGCCCGTTCATAAACTACGCTAATATATAAATAAATTGAATTTGAATTGTTTATAGTTTGGATATGCTGCTATCGGACTACGAATTTACGCAGAAATTGAGATCCACAATAAATTACAGTCTTTGTTACAATCGCCTAACAAACATTCAAACCTGCAAGTACTCATGAGAAGGATGTTATATTACAAACTTATTTTATCATGGCAACTATTTTTTATCTACATGAAGATTTTTAAGTATTTGAATTTCAATAAGAGCATGGCCCAATTGAATAAAACCTTATCGCAAGTATGTCTGAACTGTACCATTGGACAATAAAGATTAAACTTAACTTAAACAATTAAGCAATTTTTCTGTTACAGTGTCGCAAAGATATGTTTGGTTTTGGTATAATGTTCTTCGTGATATTCATAGCTTTCGCTATCTTAGGATATCTAATTTTTGGCACGGAAGTAGAAACTTTCAGCAGTTTCTATTTAGCTATGTTTACTCTTCTCAGAACCATTTTAGGAGACTTTGATTACACTGACATTGAGAAAGCAAACCGTATTATTGCACCCATTTTCTTCCTCATGTTTATTTTCCTGGTGTTCTTCGTTCTTCTGGTAATTATTACATTAGATAATAAATTAAATAGAAAGAACTATATGTGAATTTTAATTTGTAGAATATGTTCTTGGCAATTATTAATGATACATATATCGATGTTAAAACTGAATTGTCTATTGCTCCCGAGGAGATGAGGATGTCCGGATTTGTGAAACGCGGATATTACAACGCTCTCATCAAACTTGGCTTACATAGATATATAAAGATCCATGAATTTAAGAAGAATGAGTATGAAATGACAACTAGCGAAATTCGTGGAGCTTTAAAACGGTATGAAACAATATTATTTGTTGCCTACCCTATTGAAAAGATAAACTTTCTTCCCTAAAACACGGGAGGTAAATCGCGACGACATTGAGGTCGAGGAGGTAAAACTATGTTGCACATACGCATGCGTCGTCGTCATTACACGGCGCAAAATTTCATTTTTGTTCAAATTTTGTTAAAATAAATTCCGAAGTGGGCAAAAAAACGTTGAATGCATTTAGGGAGATAACGGCAATCACAACCCTCGACTTTCGCTTTGCTTTGAGGGTCAAACAAGCCCGTAGTGTAACTAGGTGCATTATATACTGTTACTTCTCTTTAAGTCAAGTGATATCATCTAGAGGCATTTTAGCATTGGTTTTGCCGATTTGGAAATTGAGATGTTTTTTGCTCGATTTAATATTGACCCTACAGCAGAAATTAAGAACTTTGACATGGATACATTGTTACATATGCTTGAAGGAACAGACAAGAAGGATGGTTTGTTCAAAGATAAGCTGATCCTAGCAAGATTTAGTAATTTGACTTTAATTTCTTATGTCCACAGCTGAAGTAGATCAGAGCAAGGGACCTATGCATGATAATGATGAACCATTGATTTTAATTGATGACTTTGTTCAGTATGTGGCAATTTATAAGTTTAATTATAACTTATATGTTAAATATTAATTATAAATAATACTTATTTAAGGCAACAAGCAGAATTAAAGAAAATGGAAGAAAGTGTAAACGAAACAACAAAAACACTCCAAATATTATTAGAAAAGCTAGAAAAAATGGACTTTGTTCGCAAAATCAAAATCGAAGAAGCTGAAGCTGAGAATAAACTCAAGAAAACCAAAGAAAAATGATCACGGTTATCAATTCCAAAAAAGTATTTCCATGGTTAACTGTAATAATGTTCGAATATAATTAATATCATTATTATTACAATATAAACAATAATTGCTATTTACAAGTGTTCATTATTAATTATCAACAGATATAATGCGTATGATTTTACAAATCAGTCATAGAATTATTCATATATAAGATAATTAAATAATGCTAGAATTAATTACTAATAAATTTAATACACAAAAGCTGGCTGTTTGCACAACGCTCACACAAAAGGTTCTAATATAATAATAATAAAAGAGATATTTGTAAACTAATTATACACATTACTTATTGTAATTATAATTATAATTACAAAATGAGCATTCTAAATTTGTATCACATGAAATTGTGGCATGAACTAATGTGGACTGCAGTTTGTTATTAGATTAGTTGACAATTAGCAATTCTGTGACCATGCAAATAAATATGTCATATCTAATAAACAGTCTTGCGCTTACAATATTCATTTTCCTATAATGTTCAATTTATTAATTATGTCCCAGCTAACACACAACGCGCGGCCATCGGCAGGCCCAACGTTGGGAACTTCGCCGACGTGCTGACAAAAATTTAAAATACGTTAACAAAACACGTCGCACATATGAGTCTTGAAGGCCTTTACTAGGCAGGTTGATATTAGAAAACGTTTTCGACATGCATTTTCTATGTCGGCAATATAGCGAAATGATCGATAGCAGTAACCACTGGCCAACCATCATTCGCCGACGCGTTTTTATTTTAGCTCTTCATATTTTTTGACCGTTGTGCCAACGTTTCAGAATCGGCCAGAAGATGTATGCCCGCCTGGCGGACACCGTATGTGTTAACTGAGGTAGCATGTTATTTAATGATTGTTTATTTGATGCTTTCTTTTCATCATCCGTTATAGTGATGCTGGTCTCTGGTCTAGATGAACATGAATGGTATTTTTTATATGTATATGATGGACATTGAGGAACAATTTCAATAGTTATAATAGCATAATATGTATAACATTAATTTTATACTGTTATTTAATTTACTATATATTAATATTATATTCATAGTTGAAATAGTTGTCTGTTCAGTCAATATTTGCTATTTTTAAATTTTTTTAAATTAAATGCATAACAGAAATGCGCCAAAATAATGGATGCAATGTACAAATATAATTGTTTATGTATCATCATCTTCTAAAATCCTTAATAAATACGTATAAGTATGCAAACTGTTCTTCTGCGAATTTCTTTCATTGATGCTTTAAGTCTACTGTATTTAGTGCGTTCTTGAATTAGCTCGCCTCGGAGGTTTTCTTTTGCGTTCCTTAATGTGCTACGGAGCTGTCCGAGGCGTTTCCACCCAGCGTTCTAAAACTTTTGAGGAAGATTGCAATGCGGGCTTAGCGATCAATCGCCTGAGATTTGAGCTTGCGTGATCTGAGCCACTTCTGTAGCGCTCTTTAATTACTCGATTAACTCGCTGACCATGTGAACAAAAATTTTGCCGCTGAGGTAATTTAAGAACGCCCTATGTATGTTGTCTATCACAGTACTACATAACAATTATTATAAATTTCCTAAATATTGTTTAAATGATTTTGTTATATAATTGACGAAAATAAATAAATGCCATAATTAGTACATGCAATGTATAGAATAATATCAAATATTCTTTTGTGTTTAAAATATAAATGCTTTTAAGCTGCCAATTGCCCCAAATATTGCTTCGACTAATATCAAATTCAATACAATGGTTATTAAATAATGTCTTAAGTTTTGTGTCATCTAAATTTGCTAGCATTTCGTTCATTTAATAACAAAAGATGAACAACCATAATTTAAAATATTTAAATAATATATAAATGTATGTATGTACATAGGCAATATTTTACAATAGATATTTTGATTTAAAATAGTTCCGATAATTTCATATTGATTTAACTAAGTGTAGTAATATTTAATATATCTTGTTTACATTATATACAGATATGTTTTATTCAAAGTTTGACTTTGACTTCATCATTAAATACACTTGTCTTATTGGACAATTATCATATCATAGCTTTGGGTATACGTTTACGTTTATTTATGTTTATAAACTGTGTAAATACAGATCTAATAGTTATCTGCAAATTATTAATATTGGCCGCACATTTATGATTAGCTAATCTTATATAAGTTTTTAAATCAAATTTATTGAAAACCCAAGTTAATCCGTCTTAATTCCCATTATTTATACCAAATTTAAATATGCCGTATATATATGAGTAGTGATATCTTATTATCTTGATTCGCATGGAGATAATTAACTTCTTGCAATTCTTGATACTTGGACGGTAAATATCGGAATGTTCTTAAATGCTGCCTGTCTATATCAATATAATTATACAACGTATATCATTTCTTTTACCCCAAACCCAGTATTAATGCAGAGCAAACTGAATAATTAATGAGCGCTTATAAAATTTTGTTACAATTTCCGGTCAGATACATCCGATATTTGTTTCTCGAGCGAATCGCATTCGGCGAGATCTTCGCCTCCTTGGTACATGCTCGAAGTCATATTGGAATCAATACTGTCGTAATAAAGTTCACGTTCGTTCTGGCTGTTCCAAAAGAAATTGTTTGTCACCGACGCTGTCGTGGTCGTTGCAGTTGGTGCCGATCTATCCAGTGAATCAAGATACTGATCGGCATCGCTTGGATAGGATGTGGACAAAATCCACTGTGACTTTTTAAGTTTCAAATCAATCTGCAAAAATTAAGGTATTTAGTGGTACTATTACCAAGATTACGATAATTTTTTTAAAACTTTAGTATAATACACAATTAAAATCAATCTCACGCTTTTATCTTAAAATTCCAATTACCTCCGATGCAGTTATCTAAATCGTTGTTTAACATTTAGCAAACACCACAATAATGTTGAGTCCAACTAGGCCGTTCTACTTATAGTTTGTTATTTAGTTATGCTTTGCGGAAGAGAAGAAAGATCCAATGCATGTGGTTTAATTAATATTAATATGCGTTTGGCATGCGGTCAATAATTTAAAATACCATTATAGAATAATAATCGGTTTGAATTATGCTTTTGTGACAAATAAGTGCGTCATTCTTTAGTATAAATACTTACCAATTTGGAATATCTACGTGCTTCGTTAAAATGGGTTAATGAATGATTGTAACCCCAGCTAAGAAACAAAGCCCGGCTAGTGGTCGGCACAACATTGGGAACGTCGGCGATGAGCTGGTAAAAGTTTAACATACGTTAAGGCTTTTATTTGGGTCGCATTGGCAAAGCAATGTATTTAAAAATTGTTTTAACATCGTCGGCTAAACGGCAGCTTGATATTAGAAAACTTGCTTTGGCAAAATGCATTATCTATGGTGGCAGTATAACGGATTGATGATGGCAGTACAACTGGCCAACCACCATCAGTCGACGCAATATTGTTTTGGTCCTTTATAATTTTTCGACGTTGTGCCAACGTTTCAGAAATGGCCAGAAAACGTTAGCCTGCCTGGTAGCCACCGTATGTAAGTCAGCTGAGATGTTAGTTAAGAGCGCGCCTAGAAGTGTTATTGGACATTCCCAGGAAGCACCTCTGCGAACGCTATTATGCTTAATATTTCATTATTTTTAATTTCATTCCAGTTACATACACAAATAAGGAGCAGAAGTTTACACTTATTTCTTAATAATAATTGCAATGTTTTTAAAAATCTTCAATTCAGTGAAATAATTGAACTATATGCTAGTGATATAATATTTGACAATTATTTGTCATTTCAAAAATGCGACTGTTATCTCATCTAAAAATTCACATACCAAAAGAATGAACAGTATTTCCGATATAAAATTTATGGCATCAATGTATTATTAAATTCTCTAGAGCGTCATAGCCTTTTTCAAAAGTTACCCAGTCAATCCTAAAACGTCGGCACGTCGAAAAAAAAATAAGGGCCAAAACAAAAATGCGTCGACGGCTGATGACTGCCGCCATAAAAAATGCCTACTGCCAATGCAAGTAATTCCGTTGTAAAACTTCTAACATGGGGTAGGAATCGGTTAACTCTAGCTTGCAACTTTTGCGCCAAAGTCCCCAAGGCAACAAC
>JARJDU010013841.1:0-13506 GCA_030264695.1 Lissagria laeviuscula
CTTAACACAAGATTTAAATGTAACCGGATATTGCAGTAAACTTCCGCCAGTTGTTCTGGTAACTATAGTCGGGTAGCCATTGTTACGTTGGCATCACTGATTCATCGCTGTGAGCCGTGCGTGTGGCGTGTCTTCACGCAAAATGGCTACAAATAACTATTTCGGATTTACCCACGGTGGAACGCAGTACAGGTAAGATTAATTCAATAAATTATTATATTGTAAACGGTTTCATCACGAATTCATAGCTTAATCAGTGCATACTGTCGATTTTATCCATATTGCGAAAACAACGAGTCGTTTTGAAGCTTTGGTTAGACCGGTGTCCTTGATGCAATGGCGCCGGTTAAATACGCATTTCACGGATCGATATTTGGACCCAGTGTCGTTGAAATACCGTGCTACTATCACATAACTGCCGCATTGCATATGAATTTATCATCTTAATATTTAAAATTTGTTCATAATCATCATTTCTGGAAGTTTGTTGGTATTAAAACCACGTTTTCATAGATACACTTTTTACAACTACCAAATACTAATTACATATATGTATATTTATTCAACGTATATTTCCAGTGCTGCTGCAGCCACCGGAACTGCTTACCAGACAGCACAGACCGGTTATGCTGTAGCTGCTCCAGCCACCGCCGCTGCAGCTGCAACATACACCACCCAAAGACCAACTGGCTATGAATCTGCGTACCAGGCCGCAGCCACACCAGGAACCTATGCTGCTGTAGGCACTGGAACCACACCGGCGTACGAGTACGGTTACGGACGTCCTGCCGCTCCAACCACTGGTTATGAAGCTGGTAAGAATTACTACCAGCAAGCAGCGTCTGGACAAGCAGCCACTGGTTATGCTACTGCCTATGACCCAGCCCAAGGTGCTGCGAAGCAAGCAACATATGCTACACAATTTACAGCACAGAGGAATGCTGCACAGGCTCAACCACAAGGAGCTGTAAGCTTAATTTGTTGAATTTTGATGGATACTTATAATTTCAATTGTTTTCTCAGACTGTAAGTGCAAAGCCAGCTCAATACACAGGGACTTATCAAGCAAATCCAAGTGGTTATCAAGCAGCATATGCACAGGCAGCTGCTCAAACTACAATCGCAGCTCAGCCAACTACACAAACAAAGCGTAAGTTGTGATATTTCAATATTTAGATTACATTTTCATGTGAGATAATGAGTAATGTGTGATGAGGAAAATTTGTCCTCATTGTTGCCAGTAGTAAAATGAAAATTGTAATTCTAAGTGATGAAATTTGCTCACTTTGTGCAGAAACAAATTCAACTTATTCTGGTTACGACGCTGCTCTGTATTCAGCTGCTACAATGTATGTGGCGCAACAATCAACGAATCAACAGAAAGGAGGATGGCAGGCCTACAAGAAAGGTGGTGCGGCTGGAGGCGGCGCAAAGAATATGCGCTCGAAGGCGCCACCAAAACCACAACAGTTGCATTACTGCGAGGTGTGTAAGATTAGCTGCGCCGGCCCGCAAACATACCGTGAGCATTTGGAGGGTCAGAAGCATAAGAAACGAGAAGCGGCTACGAAGATGACTGCGTCGCCAGCAGTCACTAGCCAAAACCGAGCAGGAAATTCTTTAAGATGTCAATTATGTGATGTAACTTGCACGGGTAAGTTATTCATAAATTTCCTGATTTGCTCACATAATTTTACTTTTAAATATGCAAGGAGAATACCATCTTATACCTTATATGGAAAAGATGGCCAGACACCATGCTAGATAATATTTGAATTTTCATTTACTATTATTGTGGTTTTTATATAATCATGAAAAAAATTGATAATTCAAACAGTTACATTTTCCCATCTGATTTAAAAATGTTCACATCTACCAAGAAAATTATCTCGTGATAATTAATTAATTGATTTACAGGTAATGATGCATATGCAGCTCATATTCGTGGTTCGAAGCATTCAAAAGTAGTAATGCTTCATACAAAATTAGGCAAACCTATCCCTCCAGTAGAGCCAGAAGTTATAGGCGGAGCCCGAAAATCGATCACGTCCACACCAAAAATCAATTTTGTACAATCGGGAGGTCTTGGCGTGCCGGCACCTAATAACGGCGATGTCAAAGAAGAGGAGATTGAAGATACGCCCGAGCCTGACATACAACCTGTCGGTCAAGATTACATCGAAGAAATCAAGAGTGATGATGGGAAAGTCATCAGTTTCAATTGCAAGCTGTGCGAATGCCGTTTCAACGATCCCAATGCTAAAGAGATGCACATGAAAGGTCGAAGACACCGATTGCAATACAAGAAGAAAGTGAATCCGGATTTGGTAGTCGATCTCAAGCCGTCCCTAAGACAGAGGAAGATTCAGGAGGAAAAAATGAGGCGGGCGGTAAGTAGAAAAAAAAAAGAAAATTTAAATGTACTCGACACTCGTTCCTTTTGTTATATCTAGTTGGCTTATAACAAAATCTTAGGGTTGTCGGAGAATATCACGAGTTTCTTCACATCAATAAACATGTTAATGCGTCACTGCGCATCTGTAACTCTATTGTTTATTGGTTTTTCGTAACTCTGACAGTTATATAAAATATGTTAAGTGCTTACATCTGAATTGCTTTATATAGATATTGATTAGTGATGTACAATGTGTTGAAATACAGGCATTGCGCGAAGAATATTGGCAAAGACGGCATATACCCGCTGATGATGATGAAGAACGCATGTTTTGGGAAGAACGGCGGCGCTATGAAGAAGATTACATGGAGTGGTGTCGTCGCGGTAACATGGGCCCATTCACTCGTGGTCGCCCTCCATTCCCAGGAAATGGCCCGCCACCAGTAAGTTACCTCTGTCATGTCAAATATTCATTAACTATCAGTTTGAATAATGCAAGGAGAAATACCAGACTTCATCAATAGTGATATCTGTCCAGACACCATGCTAGATCAAATAAACCAATTCATATTTAATACATTAAACACTAATTCGCTTAATGTAATTAAATTAGTTTATACAATCGTAATTTTTATACTTTTTTTTTTAATGAGAGACTGACAGTTTGGTATATTTACTCAAATGCCTCATGTTATTTTCAGTTTTTCCAGGGTCCACAATTGACTCGTCGCATTGAATCTAATGACGACAGACATGTGATGGCTCACCATGCAGAAATATACCCTAAGGAGGAAGAACTCCAAAGCATCCAAAGAATCGTATCTCACACTGAACGCGCTCTTAAAATCGTATCTGATCAGATGAGCGAAACTACACCGCCGGTCAAAGAGGAAGTCCCAGTTGCTGCGGAGCCTGAGAAGAGTAGTGGAGATGCACCCGCACAACCCGAGACTGAGAAGCCAGAGGAGCAAACCGAACCAAAGGAAGACGGACGTGACAATCAATTGTAAGCAAGCATGTCCTTTCAATATTCGTGTATATAATAATCGGTTTCTTACGTTGTGAAGGTTTTCTTTCCAAAGAGAGGAGCGCGACAGCAATCGCACTCTCAAGGGGGTAATGCGGGTGGGTCATTTAGCCAAAGGTCTTCTGCTTCAAGGAGATACCAATGTGGAATTGGTAGTGTTATGCTCCGATAAACCAACGTTGACGCTGCTCCGAACTGTGGTAGATATGCTGCCGGTTGCACTAAAGCAAGTGTCGCCGGATAACAACTACGTGGTAACCATCAACGCTGCCGAAGCTGGATTCACTGTAACTGAAGCTGATTTGACCGTATTGGTTCAGCTGACCAGTCCTGTTATGAGGGAGCAAGGTTAGATATTTATTAAGAATGAATGGCAGTGTGTTCATGGGTTAACATATGGTATATAAACAGTACTTAATATTTGGCAGGGTTTAAGCTGATGGCGTGATAATAGTAATACTTTTAACACTGCCTTCAGATTGATTTTTCTTTTGCGTTGGTTTGTAATTGGATGAAAATTCGAAATTTCCCATTAGCAATGTTTGTTTTCATCTGTTCTTTTTTTCATAAATGCAAAATGTTTTACGACTGCATGTCAACAGGCAATGCCATGGAGATTTTATATGAACTGAACCACTGAAGAGAGTACGATAAGTTCCATTGCTGTGACATAAAGCTCACATTATACGAGCAGCTTAAACCTTGAACGTTAACTGATAAATATTGGACTCTATCTACCTACAATATTGCGTATCTACTAGAAATGGCAAAAGTATATCTATATACATATGATTCTTTTCTTAATTCAATAATCTCTTTAGTAGAATTCACAAACGACAACGTACGTAAAGCAATTGTTTTCTTTCAGATTTGTTTTTTCGTTAAATTAATGAGTAGGTCCAATACTTATGTTACTGTGCTGTTTAGAAGTGATTTTAGGTGGTGTGGGATAAGGATTTTTGACCAACCGGCACACGACTGACTGCACTCCGGCACAATGTCATACAAGCGCTTGCATGTGTGTTGTGTGTGGGTGTGTGCAATGCAGCTGTGGTGTGCACGATGGTCAAACACCCTTTCTTGATGTCTAGAAGCTGCGAGCGGCGGGTTGGACCGGGATGTTCTCGCACGCGGCAAGTGTCTCCAGGCGCTGGCAGCCCTCAGACATACCAAATGGTTCCAGGTTTGTGTCTCTTCTCACACCGCGGTTCTACTTCGCGTCAATTTAAATCTATCTGTTACTTGCGATGTTTCCAAATTATTGATAATCGGCGCAAATGCGGAAAATATTCATTTTGTTTAATTGAATGTTCATTGAGAATGTGAGTTCTTAAACGCATTATAAAAGTTGGGAATCGGAGCTCACTCGAAATTGTTTTTTTGTTTGTTTTGTTTTTAATTTCAATTATTTAGTTGTTTGCTAACTTCACGAGAAAGAAGTTCATATTTATTAAATAAACCAATATTTTCATTCATTTTGGCCTGGCATAAATGCGTTTTTCTTGGTTTAATTTTGAGCTTTCGCTTCTATTCCCGTTTTCTGAAAAGTAAAGTCGGCCTTTTTGTTTTCGAGACTATTTATTCAAAAACTATTGTGATAATACTAGTAAGAAATTTCACATCTCAATTTTGATCATTAATTTTTTAATGTTAAATTATATCAATAATCGAGCAAATGAATCTCTTGAAATTAATTATTAATGAACGTAAATCTTGAGATTCGTCGGCACATTTGTAGTTGTATCTTTGTCTTTTGGTATGTGTATCCTAAATAATTATATGTTTTAGGCTAGGGCATTAGGTTTGCATTCATGCGTGGTTATAATTCGCATTCTTCGAGACCTTTGCCAAAGGGTTCCCACATGGGCGCCACTTAGTCCATGGGTATGTATAACATTTTAGCATTGATTTTCCAGAATAAAATTATTTGAACCTTGATGATTTTTTTCAGGCTATGGAGCTTTTGGTTGAAAAAGTAATATCCTCAACGCCTGGAGGCATCCTATTGTCGCCTGGAGACGCACTTCGCAGAGTATTGGAAGCCGTCGCCGGAGGATTGTTGCTGCCCGGAGGTCCAGGACTGGGAGATCCTTGCGAGAAAGATAGTCCCGACGCGGCACATGCGCTAACCGCGCAACAACGAGAAGATCTTACTTGTTCCGCACAACATGCATTACGTTTAATTGCTTATAGACAGATCTATAAGGTTGGTTTATGTTTTTATCCCTTACATTCGTTTGCTTTGCCCAATTTGCTTGACGATGATCGTTTATTCATACGATTTATACGTTTTCTTCTGGGCATATACTATTCTGCTGTGGCTTAGTAAACTTTTTACATTATTATATGTAACAAGTTTCATATCTACGTCTACATTATTTTTATTATGTATAACTGGATATTATTGCTTGAATTGTCTTTAAATTGTTTATTTTATGATTATTGTATTGATTAACAGGTACTAGGCATGGAACAAATACCAATCCAACAAAAGAACTTCAGACGCGATCGTTCTGCACGAAAACGTCGTCGTTCAGGTGGCGAGCAGGCCGAGTTCGAAAGTAAGTTTCATATTAAAAATATTTGTAAATAATCGAAAACTAAAAATAATTTGTATTAGGTGATACAGGGAAGATGGTGAAGACGGAAAATGATACCAATAATACTACTCAAACTGAAGTTTTGCCTCAGAAGTAACTCGACAATGAAATGAAAGCGAAGCGTGGAATTGGTTTGAATTTTAATATTAATGACTATAAAGTCGTATGATCTAGAATCATACTTATTTAAATTGAATTACATTGAGTTCTTTATTCAAATTATTTAATATTTGACGGAACACTTTAAAGGAAATATTGTATTAATTGATTATTAAGAATTTATGTAACTTAGTAGTATTTTGTAGATGTATGATGTACGTATGTTTAACTCGAATAAATGCAAACTGCATTTATGCAACAAAAAAGTAACAATGTTATCCATGTAATGATTGGCAAAATCCTAGTCCGTCGTAACGAATGCAGTTTGTTTCAAACGAATCTCTTAAATATACGCTGCAACAAGAATAACAATACAAATGTAATGTGCGTCACAAATCCTTCCATAATATTAACATTTCTGTTCCTGTAATCAATGTAAACCGTAGAGATTTAAAGCTAACATTAGGGCTCATTAAACACTGTAAAACTGAGTGATTTTTATAATATATATATGAATTAAAACAGTCTGTCAATTTCGATAAGGTTCCTTGCTTTAATTATGAAGGTAAATAAACAAAATACTGATTATATGAAAACTACGATATTACTTTTTACGCTCACCCTATCGGAAAGATAAACTTTCTTCGCTTAAAAGCGGGAGGTAAATGTAAAAACGATTGATTTCCCTAGAGAGATAAATTTGCGCATGCGATCTCGTGCAGGGGTCGATGAGGTAAAGTTATGTTGCAGTGCGCATGTCTCGTCATTCCACCGACGACGTGCAGCAATTTAAATTTGGTTTGACATAATTTTGAGAATAATAACCAATGGTTTAGTGGTGCCAGGGCATTACCTTTTGAGACAGCGCGTCGCCCTGGAACTATTTTTTTTTAACAAAGGTATCTTAAGTTGATTTTTCTGCTAGTTTGCGCGCACTATTTGAAAAGAAAATTAATCTACCTTGATAAGCTAAAAAAAGGTCCACGATCCTAAAAATGCCAAAGATAAAAGTTCAGCTAAAAATTTTCTATCAAAAAATAATTTGCCCTGGCACTACACTCCTGATATTAACAGCGACAACGAAAAAACGTTGAGTGCACATTGCAAGATAACGGCAATTACAGCCCTCTCCTTTCACTATCCTAGCTTAACATCTGGCAGCAATGCTGTAATAGCCTACTTACCTCCCTAAATGCATTATAAACTAATGCATGCATAAAAGCAAAAATATGTCATTAGATAATATTAATTTCCGGTAGCGCACAAGTTGGCAATCTTCAATCTTTTTCAATAATAAATCTAACAAATAAATATGTTTCCTGTAATTAAATATATATATGATAAAAGATAAGATACACAATAAAAAGCTGCAATGCACAATAATAAATCACATAATTAAAATGTTCTCTAACTTCATCATTTTCATAACAGTTTTGAAATGTGTATCTCCAGAGATACTCGAATTTCAAATGAAGAATAATAAGGTTTAATTTATTTAAATAATGGAAAACACCTGATGATAATTTTTAAATTTTAGACCTTCGTTGTGCACTCTTTTATGGCGCCGTGTGGAAAACAAATCAAAGAAGCTTACGTGGAAAACGTTAGTATCCATCGATCAGGAGCAATGACTGTGGCCGATTTCGATTTGCATTTAAGCGGTGATGTGAGGAGTTTTAAGACCGACATTGTTTTTACGCGATGTTCATCCCGCGAAGCTCTGGATACCTGCGAAAAGATGCCAACTTTAGCTACAAATTCTGGTTGTAATTTTATAAGCGCCCGGAACGCTGCGTGGTCATCTCTTACAGAATGTTCTAAACCATTATTACGTTGTCCTATTAAGAAGGTACGACATAAATAGTTTCATTTGCTTTTATTTTATTATAAATATTATTCACGCCAGAACATTATCTTGACAGACTTTTGGGAAGTTAAAGTTCTCATCTCTTTAGTTGTTAATTTATTTGATCTTTTTACGCTCAGTCTTTTGTCGTTTTAGTTTATTTTCTTATTTACTGTACTATACACGCATTTTCATCATTATTATATCGTTATCTATCACGCTTATGATGGTTGTATGGCGTAAGTCGCTTTCCTCTGGATCCATTTCTTCCAATCGTTGCTCAGCTTTTCTTTCTTACTTATCCAATCACAGTCCGTTTCCCTTCTCCTCTGCTTAGATTCGAGCTCCCTTAATTCCAACCGCAAAATTTTTCACCTTTTTCTTTGAGCGACCAACTTAGTAAGTTCACTATGATGTTTTAATAATTTGCAATTTTTGTGTGCTTGTCACTTGTATTTGGCTGTGTAACTTTAATTGTAACTAGTGGCGGTTCAAAGAGGGGGCGGTCCGCCACGTCTTTTGAGGTGGCAAGTGGGCGGTGGTCGGGGTGCAGAGAGCTGGTAAAAGTTTATTTTTTCTCCATCTCTTGGTGGGTGCTGTGTGAATTCTGCTCGCTTGGTTCATATTTTTATTTTTTTCCTCATTTCTAAGAGTGCTGGAGAATGTACCAATTTGTCTTAAACCCACCATTGATGATGTTACACATGTACCTAAATTTGTTACTTTGTCTTTGTATTTATTTATGTTAATATATTAAGCTTTGTTAACCAAAATTCAAAAATAAGTTTTTACTTTGTATCTTAAGCCTGGTTTACACGGGTATAGTAACGAATAGAGAAGAGCAACTTAACCCGTAGAAACCCCTAAAAACTTTCCGAGTAGAGTAGTGTACTCTACTGCGTGCAGTAAAGTAGACTTTTCTTTACTTACACCACTTTGCCCGTGCAAACTTCTTTCAAGCAAGTAAAGTTCAGTTACAATTCTTGAGCAATTTGACTATATAATTTGTGCTGCAAGTTTTTAACAATCTTTAAATTCAAGAAAGCTGAAACCACAAAATTCGTTAGTTTATATGTTGATCATGGGTGTGTATGACATTTATTTCAGCCACTCCTTTTACTTCAGCTACTTCTCTAATCAGTGAGTGCTTTTAAAATTATATAAATAGTAAATAATTTTTACATTGCTTTTTAATGTTTTTTTTTACACTTCATACATCAAAAACATCTAACTGGAGTACTATACTATACTTACTATTAGTTTCGTATAAACGTACCAAAATAAAATTGCTAAAATACGCTTTATACTAAAAACTACTTCATTGTCTTAGCAAATAATCTCCATATAATTATATTTTAGGGATGGTATAAATACCGGAATTGTACAATGGATATGTCACTAAACAGTTTCATGCCATTTGGTCGCGCTTATTGGAGAATGCAAATTACATTTTCTGCAATGAACAAAGAACTTTGTTTCAGATGTGAAGGCAAAGTTAAGTAATGAATAACAAGTATACAGTAAAAAGGAGAACATTTAAATTGCAATATTCTTTTTAGCCAATGTGTGCATGCTTTTCGAGTGAACGTAGTTAGAGAAACACAAAATATCATAAGAAATAAAGTTTAAAGTGTAAATTATTGGTTCTTTATTTTGCATTTCAAAAATTCAAACAATTTATGAAAGCTAATTTTGCTAATAATTCTAACGAATCGATTTTGCTATATAAACGAAAATACATTCAACGAGTATTCTCTATATCGATTGCTCTAAATATAATAGAGTAATAATACATAATTGCCTATTTATGAAAGTCAATACAATATCATTTAAACATCCACATATAATAATATAAATATATATATTAACAAGAAAACATCATTCATTAATATTCTCAAAACTTAATTATAACTGAATCGTTTCAGACTTTAATCATATGTTCACTGGGTTTAATACTTAGATAATTAATTGAAAAAAAATCTAAAATAAAATCTATGAAGCGTTACAAATGTAAAATTAAAATAACCCTTTACCAATTAGTTTGTGTTTACAAAATTAGAGATCAAATAGAATAAACTAATGTCATACAGAATTATTTACGAAAATTAAATTGCTCTCAAAACAATTAACATCAATGGAAAGAACTAAAAGTCATAATTATGGTAACAAAAGCAATAATGATCGCCAACTATTAAGTAATTACAAGTCAACGACATTTAACTTCTAAAAAGGATCACTTATGTCTATCTACAAAATATATTAAAGCTTTATATTTGGATTGGAAGCACTCAATTTGATATAAGTTCACATATGTTGTTGTAACCTTCTTATTTGATCTTCCAACTCTTTAACTCGCTGTTCACTATTTGCCAATTGTTTTTTAACTGAGCGCAGTTCTTCACTTTGTCTGATATATGCTCTCTTCAACTGAAAATATATAACAAGAGTTAGAAACACCATAGCAATATTAACATAATCTGAAATTGATTGAAACTCACATCATTCTCTGTATTTATATTATCCCCTATCGTATTCATATGTTTCATCAGAGGCAAATCATCGTTAATATTCTCTCGATTATTATGTATATTCCCAAACATTTGTTGCAACTGATGAAACTTGGTGCTTTGATTTGTTGAAGTCTTATTATTCTTCTCATTACTGGCATCCTTAGGTCTATAATCAGGAATCGTCTCCATGGAAAGGAATGCAAATTTCTTTTTATTGTTTTCCAACGAGACTGGATTACTCGCGGGAGGCAATATTTCGTTGGTAGGCGTAAGTGGCTTGAACACACGTGGTTTATATGTAGTGATATTTTCACCAGTCCTTAGCGACATCAGTAATGGCATAGCGTCCCTACCACCGATCCATTCTTGTGCTGATAACGCAGGTTTGATGGAGACTGTGTCAGGATAAAGGTCCTCATGAAACTGGTCGCTCTTTCGAGGTACAATCATACAGATTGGCTCGCATAGACCTTTTGTCGCGTGAAGTTTATAAAATCGGAAAACTTCGCATTGACTTGTTTTCAACCCTCGTTTAGGCATGAATCCCAATCCTCGCTGCGGATTACCCGAGAGGAATTGATTAAGAAAGTAGATGTAAGGAGCTTCGTTGACAATCTCGTAGTAGCGGATATTGCCATCGCCTTTGCCGGCTAAATAAACTATATTTGTGTCGTGGTCATAATATGGGAAAACTACTCCGGACGAACTGTCAATTGTGTCCACGGTGAGCGAATGTGATAAATTGTTTTGGTCCCATACGGCATATTGTCTATCGGAATGTCTAGAGAAGCCAGTCGTTAGTAATCGGCCTGTTTGACCGAGGAATGTTACTTTGCTTGCTTTCGATCCAGCATGGCAAATACCTTCCTGTAATTTGAATACGTTTATATCAAATATAATTGACTATTAAATCTATAGAAATGTAACAAAGGAACAAACTAATCATTAAACAAAATATATCTGGACTTTACAAGCGTGAATGTTTACACTTACAGCTTTCACTAATCCGCTGCGCGGTTCAATAATTCGCAGCTTCTTATCCTTGCAGGTCGTAGCTAACAGACTACCATCGCGATTCATAGCCATACAATAGATAACATCTGTATGGCAATCGATGATGTTAACGGCATTGCCTTTCTCTATGTCCCAAACGATCACCTAATTAAATCGAAAGAATACAATCAAAATTACGATTATTTCCAAAGAAATATCATAACAGTGTTACAGTTTACAACCTTTACATAAACTTCTGTGAGTTATAACAACATAACACTAACGCAATCGTTTCAATTAATTAATGCGCTCATCATAGTGAAGTTATAACAATTTTTGTGTAATGCCTTAATAAAACGAACATTTCGTTTTCCGTTCGTTTTAATTACAATTTAATCGTGTGCTCACAGAGGCATGTAGGAGAGATCGCATAATTGTTGATTTATTGAATAACAGGCACGCACGCATGTAGAGTGCGAATGCTATTGAATGGAAACAACAGAAATGGGAAGTAATAGCGCAAAAGAAGCGGTAGCCAACAGCGGCATTAAAAAGTGAAAACCAAAACCGTATCAAAAAGAATGAACTTATCGCGGCGTGCAACATGAATGTAAGTGAAATCGCAATTTTCCTGCCATACCAGATGATCGAAGCCTGCACTGAATAAAATATTCTCGGCCGTTGGATGCCATTCGATGTATGAGACGCGTCGTTTGTGTCCGACTAATTCCACTAGCCATTCGGTGAGATTTGATGAGAACCCGTTGTCTGGAATGTGCCATAATTTAATCTGCAATTAAACAAAATCCATATGTTGAAACTATCTCAGAGCAACTTTTTAAACTTTCCATTTCTTTTTCGGTCAAAAGAAAAAAGGAATCGTAGAAAATGCTTAAATACGTACGGTGCAGTCATCTGATCCCGATGCAATTACATTGTCGTTGAATGGATTCCATTTTATGTCTAAGACGGCACCACGATGTCCCGTAACGCGACTGGCGTTGAAATCCAATCGACCAGTCTAGGAAATAAAAGCATTTTATGGTAAATTATGGCATTATTCAATGGGCACACAAAATGATTACATTGTTTGCCAGGGTAAAAGTCTACTTACACAATCAATTGGCAGCACAACGAATGCTCCGCCACCGGCAACTTCTGTGACGATAGCGATAAACTTCGGATTGACCGCGCAGAATTGCGAATCGTGCGCGTTCTTCGTAATCTGAATGTTTTCGTAGCATTTTTCGCGTTTCGCTGGTTCGCCGTAGACATGTCGAAACTTGGAACTACGAACTCCGCGAAACCACAACTGCAATGCAATAACATAGAATTTACATGGCGATGATCTCATCAATCATCTTCAATATAACGCGCACAATGTTATTATTAGGTCATTATAATAGAAATACAATAATATAAATTAATTGCTTAGTTGCATAGGAGTAAAAAGAATACTGTACTCTAAAACAAACGTAAATCAAAATCCAAACTTAGTGACCACCTTTTTGGGTTGATTTGATGTCATCTCTGTCTATTATAACAATATTTACATGAACTGCGCACAGAAAGAACGGCTAGCAAAACTAAACAATAAATGAATAGAAAATGTTTAATATTCAAACGTGAACATTCCAATACAACGAGCTTGACGCGACCTCTAAACTTGCGCTAGCAATTACATGCACAGCATTAAATACCCGAGAAATACCTTCTATTATTTAAAAGCATAAAAAGATAAGTAATGCGATGCACTTTTTGTCGCTATTATTTTGTTTTTATATTCGATTGCTTTTAATTTATTAGATAGAGAAATGTACTTCTAATACCTAAACATGAACGTATTAATAGATATTTCACTCTTTCCATAACACATCGTGCTGTTTGCTGTAATTGTTGTTTAAATATGAGATAAGTATTATCAATAGATACACAATCAGTGCATGTTATATACGGAGAAGTAGCGAAAGTACCAGAAAGATAGTATAGACTACATAAAATTCGTTTATATTCTAGGAAGGCTCGTGATGTCGGTA
>JARJDU010013846.1:0-11041 GCA_030264695.1 Lissagria laeviuscula
GATTGGTGCAGTTAAGGAACTGCACTCAATTGATCTCACTGGCACAAGAAATGAGCACGGAATAATGATGCAGAGAAATTGTTCTTTACTCTTATCAACTTCACTAAAAACATTTATATTAACAAAATGTTGAGCAGAGTAACAATTTCCTACATTTATGCAGATTTTTAGAATGAGAAATGTTAACAAGAATGCAGACATATTTGCTTGTACCTTCCCTTAAGGCGCCAATTAATTTTGGGCCAAAGGCCAATGGCTCTGATTGTCATCGTTGTATCACGATTTAACCAAATTCTTGATCGAATTTAGATTATTGAGATTACAAATAGCATTATCATACTGTTAGACAATCCTATAACACCGCAAAAAATCAAGACTAACAAAACTTGTCTAATTACATACACCGCATTACTCTAGAAAAGATCATCAAGTTTATGGCCACACAAAAATAAGTCAACAGATTTCCATGACATAACAAGCCGATTTATTCATACAAAGTCTCGGAAGCAATCAAATTTAATAATCCTACTCATATATCCAAATTCAAGGATCTTTTATTTGCTGCATGTCCATCACACAGCTGAATAATCGACAAATTATGTGCGAACACTAACCGGATTATGATGAAACTGTAAATATTTGATTCGCCCGAAGGAAAAAAGACAATAACCAAAATTGCTTTTTCTCGTGCCGCATCGCACCCTCATCAATAAACTACTTCGTCTCCTACATTGCAGCCACCACCATCAGCTCCCATCGCAGCTAGTAGCAATACGATGCAAGCAAAGCATTCGGCAGTAAGTATCGATGTAAATTTAATATATTGGGGAAATATTATTCCTGCTGTTGCAGCAAGATTAGCTTAGCATCTGGGGATTTGCACGCAATCATGACTCACTCATTCATTCACGTTTGTCCTCCTGCACTTGGATAAATTATGCATAGGAAAATTGTTGCCCCTTAAATTTCTAAGTTCTCCCCCGAGAAGGAGCACGTCCTTTACTCTGTCTCTGCAACTAGGATGTTCATTCAAATGAATACTGAAGGTAGAGCGTTGCATAATTTCTATTATACGTTGTTGTTTTGATGTTGGTTGTTCTCGCGAGAGGTATGAGCGAAGGACGCGAAAGAGCATGGGATGACATACACGGATCTAGTTCTGGGTCAAAGAGGAGGGGCCGAGGCTGCTCTCCTCCGGCCGGTTAGAAGTGTGAGTGGGTGTTCTGTCGTATGAACGAAACGAGATCGATACCGTCGAAACGAGAGCTTCGCGGCAGCAGCAGTGGCGGCGGCGACTATAGAAAATGTGGCGCGGCGCGCTGGCATCCGAGAGGCGGGTGCTCTACGCACTTATCGCTCGTTTAAATTCTAGCCTTCTCGCTCACCCTGCATAAGCCGCCTACGCGAAACTCGATTCTATACACTATATACAACAAGTCCACACCAACGCATGGCATTTTTCTAATTTTTTACTTGCTACGATGTGGAAAATCAAAAATTAAAAAAAAAGAAATTAGCAGGCAATGTGAATTTACTAAATTGAGTGTTGCGGTCGAATAAAATTTAGTTTATCATTACGGGGTCGTCACAGCTGCCTGTAAATGCTATAAATAGGAAGGTTATGTAACAGGACACAACTAAGGTCACATGATGATGACGTTCGCCCTCGTTGTCGTCGAGTTTTCCTCTTTCTGCATTATTACTACGTTGAGAAACTCTTCATATATTTATGATTGCATTATTTAACCATCAAGTTGAAAGCAATATTTCAATCTTTGAATATTAATCGCCATCGTGGATTTTCTCAATATGGTAGGCCACTAGTGAATTATCAAGATCGATTTAATAATTAAATGTCGCTAGTCCAAATGTAGTCAAAACGTAACCTCAAACGTACAGCGCAAAAAAATAATAAATTTTTATGTAACTTCCAAAAATGTTGTAATCGGAAAATCTTTTAGCCGGTAAGATTTATGATTGGGTTGTGATATATATTACACTCTATTTAAGCGCGAAACGTGTGTCTGGTACAGGTTAGGTAGGTTAGGTTTGTCCTTAATGGAAACGGTCTAACTAAACGATTCCGATGGCCTCATAAATTCGACTCGTGCTGCTTATCTAAAAAGACTTAAAGACTTCATACTCTATAGAACGTACGTACCCAACGTATACGGATTCGAGGGAAAGCGATGTTAGAGGTGGGCAAAACCCACGGAACGGACCTATCTGCCGATAGCGACCGGAATAAAATTTTCCTCACTCGTTTCACCTTTCCCAGTACAAATTTCCAATTGTAAAGACCCTTTTTTTCCTTCTTCTAACTAAGCGAAGATTTCTGATGGAAACACTGGTTGCAGATACAGGTTCTTCCACACATAATGGAAAAGGTAGAGTATGAACCAATGGAGGTGCTGAGGATCTCATCTAATTGTGGTGAATCTTAAAGGGTGCTCACTTTAAAGAAACACCCAGTGCAAACTGCCAATAGAAAAAAGAAGTCAAGGAATATGTGCAATAAAGAAATTGAATAATGCAATAGTAGTATCTGGTATTATATCTTTTCTTTCTCTTTTTGCTTCTCTTTCTTTTTCTCCAAAACACATCAACATAATTTAGTCATTCTCTTCTTGTTTTCTTCTTTAGCTAGCTTCCGAATCTGGTCTGTAGACAATTGCAAAAATGCGTACATTTTCAACGAATTTTCACGCTCTCTTTGTGGATATAATCCTATTTATTCTGAACACGAAGACGCTTGGTATACACATCCCCGAAAATCTCTTATCTCTGCACCGAAGCAGTTGTAGCTGTGGATAAAAACGATTTGGAAGTCCTTGGAACTAACCGTAACCGTCAACACATGAGAAGGTTTTTCCTTTAGCAACACCCGTTCAGAAGTAGAAGCCTTCAGCCAAACGGTTACTACACCTCTTACTCTTTTGTTTTTTTGTATTTAGGGCAACAATGTATGTAAGCAAAACCTGTTTCGCGTTTCCTTCCGGTTGTACCTTAGATCACGTACGGAATTTGTTTAAACAATCATACCGTTGAGAGGCGAAATGAGCTTGAGAGACCTCATCATGGCAAAGAGCAGGTTGAGTGTTTTGTGAGTTTTTGCACTCACGTATATAACCATGTACATACACACACCGCAATAAAAGAAATAAGCTATAAGAAACGAGAACACACTCACTGTCTTGTAGTTGGTCTTATAACCGTAGTGAACACTTTTGCAAACAACGGTGAAATCGAGTTACTAGGCCGGAACGTAAAAAAATATTTTGTTTTTTGTTTCTTCTGCGGTTTTCATATTACCGCTGTGTTATTACTGTTTGTTTGTTTGTTTTTCCACCGTTTTCCCTGCTTCATCAGTATATATGCAGTGCATATATCGAAAATACACAATCTAACGAAGTTCCAGAGGCAATCATCATACTACACCACGTGCAAAAGATGCCCATTCCTGTGCCAGTTCCTACACAGCATCCACCCGTAGAAAAGTTTATGTGCTTGGGGGACTACTCCTGGCCTCTCTTTTGCGCAGCGCGTGCACTCCAAGGCTTTGCAATATATCACGGAATTAACTTATAAAGTCCCTAATGCCTTTGCAAGGTCGGCGTTCGTCCTGCGTTCCTACCCGTACCGCATAACATTGCTTTTTATCCAGTTGTGGAAGACAGGAGAGAGAAGCAGGAGCAGAAGCTGGACTAGAGGCAACACATTTACTGACGTATTATCAACGAGCCAAAGAGGGTGCAAATGAAAAATATTTAACGCTGGGTGTACAAGATATCTTCACAGAGTGTAAAGCAGTAAAAAAGAATATGATGAAAAGGGGAGCAGAGAGTGTTGGAGAGATCGCAATAAGTGGTTACTAAGCGCGTTACAAACATTGCGTGGCTTAATTATTTATACTCCTGGTGATAATATGCGGGATCTTTAAGTGAAGTAATTCCATAATAGTGTGTGATACTAATGAGATCCAATTATTGATCTAAAATTAGACTCATAATTATATCGATTGATGAGGAAATAGAAGAAGTGGATATTGGGATTTCTAGAGTTGTAGAGTAGAACAGAATAGAGTAAGAAGAATTAATGCATAAGAATATGGCAAAACAAGTATGAACTAGATAGATGTATTTAACTATAATGCCTACGCATAAAAAGTTCATAAATCTTATGGAAGCATTAACTAGCATTAGTTTGTTATACGATTGATCCCCTCAACATAGACGTATCGACTACTTATGTGAAAATTAATGCCTTTCAACGAAGCTTACCGAAGAAAATCTTCTCTTGACATACTAAATCCTATTCTTTTTCTTGAAGACTTCATGCGAATACCATTCATCGTAAATAAGATTTGACATTTTCGAGCAGTTTATTGTCATGTGACCAAACCACTCTCCTAATGAAACAACATGAAGTAAATACTAGTAACGTAACCATTCTAAGTGTACACAGAGAAACACCTACTATGTACTTGATGCACAACAACTATCAAGTAAACCCAACCCTCAATTGACCCAAAAGTAAACACAAACTCTTTCCTATATCAGCTGTAAGTCTCGCGTAATGAGTAGCACGTAAAGCAATTCGCCGGTAATACTCTCGCAGACACGAAGTAATTTGTAAGAGACCAACCCTTGATATAGCCCGGAACGACTACCCACAGTCAGCAGCAGTCGAAGCAAAACGCCAAGAGCAGAAGTTGCTTGCTGGGACGCCTCGCCGCCATCGTTGATTGTGCCAGCACTTGCCTTCGCTCGCCTTCTTCCTTCGTAAATTTGCTTCATAGCAGGGCACCCAAGTATATGCTTACTGCTCTGAACTAGTACATATAACGAACGATACGATATTCCAACTTTGATTACTTGGGCTGCTGCTGGTTCGCCGGTTCATTCTCGTTGGAACGTGCCAACGTCGACTGTTAGCTATTCCAAGCGAGGAGTTTGCGTGGCACCAATGAACGAAGGAAGGAGCAAGAAGAAAACTGTTCGATTCGATGTTAGATATATATTTTGATCCTAGCTAGGCTACATTTACGCCGATATCGAAACACAAAACGTACGTATAGGGTGGCTATAAGGATTAGTTATGATGGCATAAGTTTAGGCAGTAAATATACGAAAAAGTGATTTACTGTTGGTTGTAGCAAAACTTGCTTGCTAATTAGCAATTTTATGATATTTATGGAATATTTTTCTTGAATATTATATATATTTTGTTTAAACATGTCTCATAATATATTATTTTTTTAGTGAATAATGCAGGGTAACAATCACGGAACGAGCTGAATGTGCATGGTGGATTATTATACTTTTACACACAACAAGGCGTGTGGTCAGGATGAAGGAAGAGAAGTTACCGAAACAACTACTCAACAGAAGGATACAAGGAGCGAGACCTGAAGGCAGACCAAGAACAGACATGGACAGAAATTGGAGAAGAGCAAGAAAATTTTAAGAAAAGAATTATGGGGGGGCCAGCTACCGACAACAAAATTGTACAGTTGCAAATAAGACATGATGACATGCACGCTATAAATAGACATAACGCCAACCAGGGTCACCTAAGACGGAGCAAGATTTACGCATGGGTTATTGTAGGACATAGCCCAGGGTGCATACTTTTTGAGCAAGCATTTTAAAATGGTGAGGAAAATTACGTTGGAAACTTCCCTTAATAACCAGCTCTGGTCTAAGCAACACAGTGGGCCCTAGATACGAGTTAAGTTTAGTGTCCCCGCCCCAATTACTTTTAGCATTAGTGTATCCAAAAAGAAGATATAGATATATAGCTTAAATAAAACGAGGGTTTAATTCATTTCGATGCCCTCCCCCACTAACGATTAATGGACGAAGCTACGCAAATATTAAACGGGTTACAGGCCGCTTCTGATAGTGTTGGACCTAAGATCAACGCAGACAAAACGCAATTTATGACCAACCTGGTATGAGCGAGAAAATGACAATAAATGATACCGAAATTGTACAAATTTGTATAGGTCGCGATAATCAAACGACTGAGGTCTGCCGAAGAATAGGCTTGAGATGAACCGCTTTTGGCAAGCTGAGGGCGGTTTTTAAATCCAGGAAGGTCGAATGCCCGAAGCGTAAGGTATATAATCAATGAATCTTGCCGGCAATGACATACGGATCGGAAACACTTACCCTATCACAAAAATTGACCCATAAGTTACGCGTATTAGAGCGAGCAATGTTGGGCATATCACTGAGAGACCAAAACCAACAAATCCATAGAATAACAAAAATCACCGGCGTACTCACTCGAATAGCGTCACTACGATGGAATTGAGCAGGTCATGTTGCTAGAATGACAGACGGCAGATGGACAAAGCGGATCTTGAAATAGCGATCTAGACAGCAGGTTCTAAGAAGCAGAGAGTGTCCTCCAACGAGGTGGTTTGACGACACCAAACGCGTGAACACAAATTGGATGTAAGTTGCGCAGGAAAGTGAGGAGAAATAAAAAACAAAAACCATGTACAGCGGTGGACCTAAAATGGCTGAGTTTAAAAGTAGCGTACTAATATGGTTTACCCAGTCCTTTAAGAGATGATTTTGATTTAATTTAATTTTAATTAAATTCATGAACATAAATAATAAAGGAACATTTATGAAATATGAAATAAAGATTAAATATATGCATAAAAACAACAACAAAAAATTGCAATTTAAATAACTAGTACGACAATAATCCAACTTATAGTATAGTGAACTCAATGCATTTCCGGTGCATACAATCTCATTTAAATAAAATTGAAACCACATTAAATCGAGAGATGATAAACAACAGCGGAAATAAACAAAAGCATTATTCACAGAGATTAATAATTTAAATGTAGTTCACGTACGAATAATTTAATTGCATTTAACGAATATAAACTATTTACTGCATTAATACGACGATTATGCTAATTCACCGACCCAAACAAAATTAATTTTTGGCGAGAATTGTTTTCAACACAAAATTTATAGTGGTTCAAAGAATAATTTGATAAACAACAACATTATTCACTTCTGCAAATTTTACCATATAGTGATCATATATCATGTCTGTTGCTGTTGCAGGCTATTGAGTATTTTAATGAATCCTATTCAACAGCATAATAATCCATTCTACTGACTATTGCACCGAGTGAATCGTTGCAGGCGACTTTTATGAAATAAATTACAAAAAAAAAAATTAATATGTAGCTAACTAACAACATGCAAATTAAGCGTGCATCAACTCCGCGCTTGGCTGAAATTTCGTAATTGACTTTTACTTTCTTTTTCGCCGATTGTTCGGAAGCACACACCATTAACTTACGTCACTTGGTAGAAGATTACAACTGTGGTTCAGATTTCGATGCGTTGGGTTTCTCATGTTTCAAATAGCTTGTATGTTATATTGTATGTTATCTTCAAGTATTGTTGTGATATATACTCCGTCTCTTACCTGCAACAAAAAAGAAAGAAAAAACATTAGAGAAAACATTAATATAACATTTCTAAAAAATGCGACGGCAAGTCGTCATAATCACGCAAAACTTTCTGCATATTTCTCCTTGAATAGCAAATAGGCCAAATGCCATCACGAGCAGAACTGAAAAGCAAATAATGCCAAGGAATGGGAGGACGACGGCGTGGAAAGTGTGATCAATATACCGCAACGCGAACGCGTCGCAAAGGCATTTTCGCACAGAAACACACATTCCGTCTTTCTAGTCCTCTATTTTTCGCTCTTTTACCCCGTCTGGCATCGTGCCCGATACACATTCTCACCCGATAGTGACGCTTCAGCATTCGATTCAGCCGCACAGACGCAAAACGAAGAAAAATGTATTAATAAAACGCTAGGCGATGAGATATCAACGTAGAAAATCAACGCCGAGCAAAACGTATAGCAGAGGGTAGACAGGAAAGGGGGGTCGACGAATTTTACGAGCCGACCGGGTGCACGTTATGAGTGCGCAATTATTGCGATAATTAAAATTTTCCAAATCGGGTTGGTGTCCAAAAGCGTAAATAATACGCGAGGGATGCTCCCGTGTTTGTTCAACGCACTGAAAGCCAGCACATGTACAAGGCAATAACTACTGATTAATTGCTTTTGTTTCCAGTATGCTTATATGCTTTATGCGCGATAACAACAACAACGGCGACGACGAATTTCCGTTTGTTTTACTCAATTTTGCGACGCAGCGGTAAATGGTGCGCGCGAGGTGTCAGAGAGGAAAATTGCAAAAACCGCAGTTACTACCGCAGCGCAATATTCTGCAGAAGAACGAAGGAATATATCGTTATTGATCATGTACTTGTGCGTTGCTTTTTTGCTCACCCAAAATCAACAACACACAAGTATTTGCCATTTATCATTTGATATTTCATTCATAGGTGCGCAAAAACTTATTCGGAGGTCAATTCGTTTCAAGGGGAAGGAAAGTTATGTGATACAAAATGGCCGGTGGCCTAATATATTATTTAGGATATCGCATAAAATTAATTGTACCCTAGTGTCCTCTACAGGTGGAACTTTGAATGCAATTAACCTAGTTTTAAGTAACATTTATTGTTAGCATATATGTAATATTATAAAATACTGTGAACAATTTTCGTTGACAAATAATATAGTTTACTAAGTATGCTTAACGATATGGTTGAAACTTTGTAGATAATACTAGTAACATTTACTGGTCCTTTCAACCGGATTAAACATACAAAACCACCACTACGATACAGCCGTTGTCATTACATTTTCAATCACCCAGGCCATGGATTTTGAAGAAAATATATTCGTAGGATCCTTGCATTGTTCCAACAACGAACCAAAATATTTATTACGTATGTCCAAAAGTTTTTGAGAAAAAATTATCTAAGGTATCGAAAAGCTGATTAAATCGTGTATGAGTGAATAATAATGTTAAGAATTTGGATCAAAAGGTAACATTTTGACTTCTATATCAAAAAACTTAAATTGGAAATAGAGAAGGGGCACTTTTAGAATAATTTTAATAATTTTCTAGTTATACTTCTAAATTAAGATTGTAAAAAACGTTCACTCACAGCATGATGTACAAAGAGTTTACTAGTTAAATGAAGCGACGATGCTGAGGATAAGCTGCAAGAGTCCTTTCAGAATGACAATTCTGGGATTCAATCTGTCACCCTCTACACACAAAAGGTTTTTATAGAAAATGATACATACGTGAAGTGCCTGTCAAATCCCCAAAAGCCATTATACATACTATCTCTTCCCAAACATTTGCATTCTGCAAATAAAAGGCTTATGACTCTCTTATTTGCAAAAACCGATGATAAATAGTTCCAACGTTGTTCTCCCATTTTCTACTTCCTTAAAAATAAGTGAAGCTTTATGAAATATGAATAATCTGGCCTTGTAAAATAGTAGCATTCCGCTGATTCAATAGAATGAAGCAGATAGCGCGCGAATTTTGCCTCAATGGCAAAACGCATCCGCCCCAATATTTCCACGTTGATAACTACCTAGATGAATCTTGTCACTTGTCACATCCTAATCCTATAGTCTGAGCGCTACACACCTTCGCTTCGTTTATCTAACATGACATTGTGCAAGCACATTGTCGCATTATGATTCAATTGTATTCCGGGTTGTGCTGTTAGCAAGCGAACGAAGAAGCGAACGTGTTATCCGTTTGCGTGAATCCGTGCCGCGACAGAGAGTAAGCAGGTAGACATCTTGCAACCTTTTCGACTTGCGTGTGTTTCATACTACTATCAGGTGGTAGTAGTTGTCGCACGCTTGATATGGAGGAACGAGTGTGAGTGTAAAATACGTGCCTTGGCTGTAGGAAATGGTTCCGTGTTTAGGAAACGTGTGGGACTTTGGATCAATGACATCGGGCCAACGGTCTGTGCATGGACTTACGCCATGCCATGGCATGGTATGACGTATTTTCCATCAGTGTATGCTAGGATGTGAACTATGGTGGTTGGTTCGTTGGTTATGAAGATTATGCGAGGCGGTCGACCGGAGGCAGGAAATCCCGTTTTCGGATTCTGGACTGAACCGACCGAAGTGACCTCAACTGTAATCTACTAAGAGGGTCGTTATGGCATATTGACACGCGTTGAGGAATTTAATAAACCGCAGTTTTCATAATAATCTTGTATGGTCAACAGACAATTAATTAATTTACATTGATGCTCGCAAGTGGGAGTAGAATTTATGAAACAAGTTGCGTTATAAAATAAATTCTTCAGGTATCGCATGTATTAAATTCAGGGATAATAAATATACAACATTTATGGGGGGGGGAGGGTTCTAGTATAATTGTGCCAAAAGTACCTGACATTCACGCTTATTTGCAAACTGTTTATTGACCTTTGGTTTACAAAATCACATTTTAAATAATTTTCGATATTTAAAAATGACGTCCAAAATGGCGGCTTCCAAATATATTTTTTTTTTTTATAAAAACACTGCACTGCGGGCATGATACCGGTTGCAATTTGTCACCAAGCAGCATGAAACAATAATGGCCTTAAAGATTATATTCCAAGGAAGCCTTTCAACCTAGAGACATTAACAAATTCGTTCGAGAAACAAAATGGCGGCCACTTGAAAACAAAGTATTGTTGTTTCGCATGAATTTTCAACTTTGGCCTGCTGTGAAATATTGTTAATGATCAAAATGTTACAATTTTATAGGGGAAGGGAACAAATACAAAGTTGATTGGTTGAACTGTTAAGGAGTGAATATGCCCGCAGCTTCGAAAAATTTTGTTTCGAGAAAAATACGTTTTATGTTTGTAGGTTAGAGCATACTTGCTGCCTGAGCGCCGTTTAAAGCCGTGTAGCGATGGAACTAATTGACGGATTGCAAAATCATTTTACCCACATATTCTAGACACTTATAGCATTCGATTCATGCAATAAAAATAATCGACTTGTTGGAAAAAAAATTACTAGAATTAACTGAAATATTATGCGCAATTTAAATTCAATAAACGTTCATGAATAAATGAATGATTAAGGAAAATGAACTAATTGA
>JARJDU010013875.1:0-50331 GCA_030264695.1 Lissagria laeviuscula
AAGAGCATAGATACGTTGCTAACTAGATTTTTTATATAATTCAAATTAGTAACGATGGGTTGTAAATGAATCTTAAAGACAACTAAATTAATTCGCAGCGAGTATGGTTTTAACATGCAATGAAACACACCCTTATAACAATATCCTACATATACTACAATCATGCTTACAACACTTTCTACTATAATACAATAGTCCAATAATTACAAACAAAAAACAGCAACAAGCAGAACATCGATATGTATACAGGAACTAGTTACATTAACACATTACAAGAATTATAAAATTGATAAAAGTAGATTTATCCTTTTAAACCAATCAGTACTACTTAGCCAAGCAATTAAGCAAATGTGACTACTACAATAGCTGAATGTATATTTACCACAATCAGCAATTAACATGAAGCTGGAATTTCCATTGCAAAGCCCAAAACTTTGGTCTTTCTTGATCTTGTCTCATCAGAAATGTAATTTACTCAAAATACTTTCAGGGTTGTTGAAACTCTGCAGAGAGTTGCATTCACCTTACCGATGATGCATACAAGTTGAAGATTGTTGGATTGTGCATTATTTTTGACGACAGGTTGTTTCTAATGATTAAATTTGCTGTGGTATCCAAGCTGGTCTTCCCAAGCAGTGTATGTCATATTCGGTACCTTCCACCAGCAATAGCATTGATTCTTTCCTTTAATGATTCAATGAAACCTAAAAGTTGTTAAAGCTTAATAAATGGAAATATTGTATAATTTTTTTTGGGTCAACACATTCAATTCCTCTTAGTAATCATTATCATCTTTTTGCTTTTCAAATCTCAGGAGATTTATAGCAAGATATTGTACTTACATACTTTTAATTCATTTATTGCTGTTACTCTTTGTAATTTACTCAATAATGCATTACTGTAGACCAGCTGCAGTACTGGCAGAAGTCCCATGTTTCCACAACTTCCTCGTTGGTTGTTTCTGTCACACGATGAATGTTAGTCTTCGATAAACGGCTCTCCAGAGATCCGCGATAGCTCACTCTTTGGTGATGCATGTCTCGCTGCTAAATGCCAAGATGTATACTTTTCCTTTAACATGTTCGCTTTTAGGACCCATGGCGTTCCCCTCTTCGTTGCTTTGGCGGTGCTCACTGCGTTGCACTACAAACAACAGTCTCACAGCTATATTTTGTGATAACGGATTTTCCCTTTTACCTTTAAATCATTCCAACCATTTTAATATTTATTTGTATTATAGATTCGTATTAATTTAATAGTGTAATTTAAAAAATGTACCTTGCCAGCACACCTCTACATTAATGCGAATGTGGCATATTCCTATAATCTCGTTTTCAATATAACGAATACATCAAACATTTGTGTTTCTTTCAAACATGGCTAAGTTATATTTATGGCACTAGTTATAATAGTTCCTTAAATACATTACATTCAGATAGAACAAAAGGTAGGAAAGGAAGAAGCCTTGACTTTAAATTTAGCAAATAAATTTTAAAATTAGCTTAAGATTTACTTATTCCCCAAATTTCAGGGGACTTTTGAGAAACCTTGTTAATATAATTGTTGGTGCATCTGTTGTAACGGTTTAGCTCATAGACGACTTGACCTATTGTGCTCACATTTTCAGAATATATTTGTTTAAGGTGCAGGGCAATTTCTAGTATTTTTATTTTTGCAATAGAGGATGAGCAGATTTGTAGGTGACTACGAGTGCTATGCCACTTCGTTGATAAATAATTGATGAGAGCAGGACAACGTCTAACAAGTCAGCTAGTATATACATAATTATTTGTGCCATTTGCTCTGGCATGATGAAAAACTGTAAAGATTTAAAATTCCCATCTGATAAAAACTTTATTCAAAGATTTGTCATACATTGCAGGGCAGATAGAAATAATTAAATATAACTTATACAGAATTTGTCTTTACTTTGACAAAATTAATCGATAAATAAAGTAAAATTGAATAGCTGAATAGAACTAACAACAGATTGAAAATAAATAACTAAAAAACAAATTATAATATAAATTAAATATCTTTTCAAATACCTTTCCAATCTGGTGAGAAATAATTCAACAACTTACAAGATTATTCATATATACATATGCATTATTTACCAGTCATTTAAAAAACGTTTTTGCCTTCAAGAATTATTACAATATTAATATATATATATATATATATATATATTTATAAATAAATAATAAAGTAGCGCTTACAAACTAAACTTTAAATGTTATTATACTTTATTAAAGTGCATCATTGATATTTTAATATAAATATATTGTGTAACTTGTGTAAGTATGCATGATTTACTTTCATTCTTTAAAGAATTAGAGATATACATATACATAAATGTAAATATTTACTCTTAACAGCAATGCAATCAATCATTGTCCATATATGCTTTCGCTTCCTTTACAATAAATTAATAATAATACTTCATAATCTATAGAAACAGTATTATTTCAGATAATTGGCACAAATTTCAAATAAATTCAATAAATCTTCATTTCTCGTCGATTGCATATCCTCATTATACAATTATATATTGACAATTTAATGATTACTCAAATTAACCGAATTATGAATCAGTGCTATGCTTGGCCATGATTTCATTTAAAGTATGCTATTATAATATAATTTAACTATGATCACAAATGAGAATTAAACATTCCTATGATGGAATTTCCGTTTTAACTGTACAATACAAGCCGTTCTTCTTCTTATGTTTTTTCGGAGAGTCGGATGGCTTTCTCTCTGTGCCCGAATCGGCGTCATCACTGATCGGCTCTCTTTTAATTCGAATTTCAGTACGAATTTCATTGTTTTTAGAGTCTTGATCACAACCTATACTTCGGCTTTTCTTTCGTTTTCGTTCTGTTTCAGGGGGGCAATCTCTATAAAATTCGTCCAATTGATGCCATCGTTGCTCCCATATTCGTTTCTGTCGTTCAGCAATGTCGGGATTTTTTCTTAAAAATTCCACGTCTTCGCTGAGCAACAATTCCCAGCCTTTATTATGTTTCAGTCTTGAAACTCCAGTAAAAATTTCTTTCACTTCCTCAGTTGGTAATCGAATGGTTTGACTCACTTTACGTCGTTCAACGTAGTCATTACGAGTAAATTGATATAACTGCAAAATAAACAATTACATTATTTTAATTGCTTTAAAATTAACTAAGCCGGACCTAGGAATAATAACCTGGCACTACACCCCTGATACAGACAAGAAACAAAGCAATACCATCAAGAATTGCCATGGAATAAACAATATTTATTACTAGCAGTATGATTTTCATAGGTTAAAGTAAATAACTTACAACATAATCTCTTGCTTTGCACATTTGTTCTGCACAAACACCACTGATAGCTGAAAAACTGTTCTGTGGATATAAGATTTCCGACTTAACAACCCAATTTCCCTTAACAAGGACGGCAACTTGCGGTAAGCTTTTTATAACAGCATCATGTGTAATACCCTTCCCTGAAGCTAATAGCAACATTAGTTGTTGAAACTGAATCATTTTGGCTACAAATCAAAAATACAAATATATTAGTAATAATTACCCTAATGACAATTACACAAAACAAAAATACATAAGATAAAACAAAAATCTTACTATCTTTGAGCAACAATCTACACTGTTCTTGAACTGGCAATAATCGAAGAGCATGGAGTGATACAATATGAGATGGCAAAGCAGGCTTGGTAACAGTTTGTTTTTCATCTTCAGGAACCAAGAGCTTGATGTATTCTGCACAACTAAGATTAGACAATTGTCCAGTCTCATCTAAATTTTCAGCAAACAATTTCCCATTTAGAAACTCAAGTTCACACATTTTCTTATTCTGCCAAATGCATTCCATCCACTTTTCAGCAACAGATTTCTCCTTTAATTGTTTATAACTTAATTCCTTGGTTTTTAAATTCTTATCTGCATCACCTTTAGCAAATTTCACAGTCACAGCTTGTGCAACTGAGGCAGCTGGCTTATCATCATCACTTTCATCAGTTTGATCTTTCTTTTTGTGTTTCATACATTTGTCAATATACTCCAATGAAGGTCTTAATTCCAAGTATCCTTCTAGAGGTGTCAGGTGGAATTCATGTCCATTAAAAGCACCAATGGCATATCGTGAAGTATCATGGACAGTCTTATTGGAAGTATAAAGAACTTTATCAACAATATTATTAGGAAATATTTTCTCTTTTACATCCTTTTCAGAACTATCCACTAGTCTGGCTAGATCCTCAGCTCGAAATATATCAAAGTTATTGGAATTAGTGTTGATGGATTCTTCAAATCTGACTTCTTTATGATGTGGTTTAAAATATGCTTTCTGTACAGACATTAATGGTTTGTTAGCTGGACGTAGTGGATATTGAAATACGAAGAGTCGTTTTGCCAATTTTTTTGCTACATAAATGGGAATCTAAAAATTATTAAGCATTAGAACACATGGTTTAATAACCTAAAACCGAGCATATTTGTACACACTTCTTCAACTATGGGATCTTCATCATCACATATTTGTCCATTTTTTACAGTTGCCATATTTCAGTGCCACACGTTTTGATGCATTCGCACTAGAAATATTAGAAAATAAATTATAAAACTAAATAATACAGCACGGCGCAATCAACACTCACTATCATCATAAACTTGGAACTTGCTTATGCATCATATTGCAACGTGTGTTAATAGTTGATTAAAACAAATTACTAAACTTTATATATGCGAATATATATCGTACATTTGCTATTGCAGTTTCTGTGATAACTTCAAATACTTACTCTGTTGAATCTTTAAGAAGGTAGAAATATTTCATCAGAATTACTAGACGTAGATTTAGCTTTAGAGATATTAAGTGCAGATATGTTGGTTGCATACATTGATTCTTGAAATTTATTTTGATTTGAATTTGAGTTTGTTAAAAGAATTTATAATGTTGGTTAATTTAATTTAATAGTTGCAAAATAATTTAGATTAATTTTTCAGAATAAAATATTAAAAAAAAAATTAATAATAACAACATATACATTATTCATATTAATGATATATATTTGTACTTTATTACATCAATGACTTTTATAATTAAAAGATACATGTAAATAAACAAAAATATAAATCATAATTAAACTATACAAATCTTATAAAGTAACTAACATATTAAGATTTTCAATTGTTTTCCAGAAAACATCATTGCAAAATATACCATTGCTTATTGAGTTGCATCCCAACGCACATGCTGATATACCATAGATGCTGATATACGAATCACCATGGTTACCAACTGAATATCGTACACATCAAACAAAAACAATAGTTGCTACTAACGAATTCCATCTTCATAGTTTATCAGACGTCAGGAATCTCATTACACAAAACAAATACATTCAATTCATAATTTCTACATAACGGCATCCCATACAAAACCATTTTATTCGTTCACAAATTAAATGGAACGTGAAGAGGTTAGAGACAGTCGTCCGGGACAGCGAACTACACGGGGTTTTAGGCAGCACAGTGGAACCAGGCAACCTACCACTCTACGAGGCATCTTTCCTGACCGACGTAAGCATCTTACACTTACATTAAATAGGTACTTAATTTATATAATAAAAGCACATTATAAGAAATATATTTTGTTTTAACAGCAATTGTGTACCACCGGAATTTTATTAAAGAAAACGTTAGACGTGTAAAACAGCCGCGTCGAAAAGATATTGCCGAAAGTAATGATAACCGAAATGCGAGTGATAATAAACAAGCTGGTTCCAAGATTCAGATCAGCACTGCACTATCGAAATTGAGGCTTGAGGAGGTGGCTGCTTCCAAAATACTTCCTGCTAAATCTAATGATCACATTTCAAAACTGGGAATTCAGCCTATTAATAGTAAACGCAATCAGCCAATTAGTTCAAATCTTGTAGAGGTAATAAATGCAAATCTTGTTGAAATAATACCAATGTATACCATTTTGCTTTTAGATTAATAATATATCACACCGAAGTGTGCAGACAGAGTTATCAGATGATTTGGCAAAAATTTACTCAACTGGTGTAATCAAATATCCCACTGCCCTAATACCAGAGTCTTCAGAAGATTGCAATGAAGAGAAAACTAAAATGAACCATATTCCTACAAGTAAAACTCCTAAGGAGCAATGTCCTATAAGAAGTATGCAGATAAATATATTTTCAATCTAGGAACAAAAAAAACACAGTTAGAATTACTTGTCTACTCTTGTTGTTTCGTTTTAGAAGATGACGGAAGTAATCAGAGAAACTTCATACGCAATAATATCATGGCTTTAACCAAGTCTCGGCCACGTACTGTTGACGATGTAGTCGATGCACCTGTTAATTCTCATGATCGCAGAAACAAATTACATAAATCGATTAAATCCAGGAAAGATGAAGAGTTAGTCACTGACGAAGACTGCCCTCCTGGACACGTTCTCCTACCCGAAGAGGAACGCAAAGAAACGTTACGCGTCCTACATGAAAGTAATCTAATTATTGTTATAATTATTGAATTTCAAATCAAACGAATTTTGTTTTAGACTATGCACTGAAAATTCAAGAATTGAATTTAATGCCGGTGCGCAATGATACTCTGAAACTTCAGAAACGCAAAATGGATCTGGAATTTGATCTGAAAAAAATTGATGAGGGCATCAAGGTGTTCCAACGGCCGAAAGTTTATGTAAAAGTGGATGCATAAATGAATTTCTTTAGTTAATTATATAATGAGATGAAAGCAAGAAAAGTCAACAAAATGTGATAAATCGCGGTCAATTACTGTTTCTTCGTATAGTAAATACATTTTGTAATTTGATACTTTATTGACGATGATTTTATCGTTATATAGCATGCATGAATTTAATATCACGTCAGACCGTTTTACTATTCTAGTCTTAGAAATAATAAATCATGTTTCATTGCGAAATGAAACTTGGTGTGTGTGATCTTCACCATTGATTTCTGTAAAAAGACTTAAAAGATAAACATATTAGCACAGATTAACTATCCAGGGTGAACGCACATATTTGCTATAAAGGACAAATTTCATAAAACAGAGCCAAACTTTCCGAATTTATTTTGGGCATTTCCGAAACAAATTCCTTACTTTTTGTTACCATTCTGGATTGAGAATTGAATCTACTTTACGCCACTATTTTTTATTTTCTACTTTCCCTAATAGTTTCAGAGATATACTCAAAAATCTGCTTGTTGGAAAGAACCTAATGTTGCGGGGCAAACAGTCCGTGTCGGTAAAATATTTTCACAAACGGATTTCATATGCAATTTCTACAATATTCTTCAAAGGAGGTACCTGTTTTTCCTCATCTTGTATTATAGTCTAGTTAATCTGTGATATTAGTCTTCATTCCTATTCGCCATCCAACTTGTATTGTTTCCATTTCCCTTTCTAGATTTTCACATTTATTGATATATTTTTCCGATATTTCTTGTACCAAATCTATTCTTAACAAATGACAATTTTCTAACGTGTTTGAGAATAAAAACTTATTTAATTCTTTATGTAAGATGTGATTATTTCGTGGCCATAATGCATAATAAATAGTCTTTAATATCATATTAAGAATATAGTTTTTATATTTCTATTTAATCAATTATTGGATTAATAATATTTAGTGTTCGTTTATACTCAATCGATAGTATAATCATCATCATATATATGCTTAATTCATTAGTTTTTATCAATTTCTTATGCACGATTATTTATCTCAGATAGACTTGTAATTGCAGTGCGCATTGTAATAGCACTTTAAGTCCCGGCATGAAACCTGCAATTTGTGCAAAGTCAGGGCCTGAAACCAACTGTGTGTGCATTTGCAAGCCGCCCGTATAGTCCCCATGCTGGATTTGTTGAACCATTTGATGTAAACCAGACAAAGCATTTGAAGATAGCTAAAAATAAATGCAAGATTTCGCATCAATATTCCTATATGTGTGCGTGTGTGCTCGTAGCAATTTTATTTACCTTGTGCTCACGTAATAAATCATATAACGTCTCCAATTTACGTGCAACATCTTCAATTTTCCGTTTAGTTTGCTGCAAAATTAAAATTTGCATTAAAAAAATTATATCAAAGTGAATTCAAGAATACACGATTATAATATTTTGATCTCGTATTTTCTTTTCCAACGCGTTTGGAACTTTTCGTTAGATTTCCACTGATTAGATCAAAATACTACAATCAAAAAAACCTAATTTGATAACATACAGGGTTATTTGCAGCGCGCCCACATTGCACTCGCAATTCATCGAAAACAGTTTGCATATGAATATGTTCCTCAGGTATTGGCATTTTAGGCGGTGGTTCGACAGACTTCGTCGGAGTATCAGGCGCGTGTGATTCCGAATGTTGTGATTGAATTATCGGCTGCGTGTTGAAATTGCCAAACTGCTGTTGCGGAGTCTGTGCCATTGGTGGTTGAAACACAGTTGGCTCCATTTGTTGTTGTTGTTGCATGGGTGGCATTGACGTTGGCGGCATGCTAGACTGATTTAGATACGGATTGAAAAAAGATGCGGCTTGTGGTGGCTGTTGGTCCATGTAACCGTTCGGTGCCTCCGGTTGAATTGGTGCTCCCGGGGCGGATCCAAATATCGGGTGGGTAATTGGATTTTGTAGTACTTCAGATTTTGGAAGCTAAATGAAACACATATTCAAATATTAATAATTGAAGCGCACATACTATTAAACCCTTTAAGTAGATAATGGGGTAAAATAAGTCAAGTCTTTCAATATCGGCGTTATCAATTTTTTGCAATAAATTTCACCCCCGGCATTGTCATATCACTCCGGTTAAGTTAATAATAAACCATCAAAATCTGTTAAATCGAAATTATCACACATTATACCTCCGAATGTTTCTTCCACAATCGCAAGCCGGAATGTTCCGCATACATTTTATTTTCCCCGTACGTCTAACCCAACAAATAAGGCAAATTTATATGAATGGACAAAGCACACCACAAAACATAAATACATACCGGTTGTTTGGCTGATTTGTGCAAAACCGGCGGATCGTTCCAACCCGGAGCAGCATTCAGAGGCAAAGAATTCATTGCAGCCGAAGGCGGTGGAAGCATATTAGGTTGCATTGGAGGTGCTTCTGAAGAACCCATCGTCGGGGGCATTGAAGGCTGTGATACTGCTTGTGGTGTAAACATATTTGGCTGTGGTGTCAACATGTTTACATGCGGAGCCGAGGTTGGCACAAATGGAACCCCACCAAAGTTGTTCGGAGTTGTACCAAAATTGTTAGATGGTGTTCCAAAATTATTTTGCGTTGTCCCAACATTATTCGAAATAGTTCCGAATTGATTGGGTACTGGGGCAAAATTGGTTGATCTCATTGATGGTGCCCCATATCCACTTTGTACTGATGGATCAACAACATACTTATTTTTTGGAAGGCCGCTAGAGCCGACGCTCAGCGGACGAGGTGGTTGGCTGATTGGTGGTGGCTGAGTTGGTGTGCCAGGCACTTGTGGAGGCTGGGATAAGACGTTCGCTGTGGGAGGCTGTTGTTGCCATGGAGTGGCAGTGGGTTGTGCCTGCCACGTTGGCTGTGCCGCTGGCTGTTGCCATGGCTGAGCAGTATTGGCATTTGGTAAACCAGTGTTGAATTGGTTTGTGGCAGGTGATGCCACTGGTGCAAAAGTGGAAGTAAATGACGTACGTCCTGTGTTATGACGACTCCTGTTGTGTATTTGACCATAAGCAGGCTTGTGACCTAACGCCACATACAAGCGCTCTCGGAGCATCGCGACTTGAGGGTCTTTCGATGAACCCAAATAAGTTAAAGCTGTGTTTAGACTGCCTTGTGACGCCAAGAGCATCGCATAATTTGATAGTAAGTCAGCCAAGTGGCCATTGACCTGAACTTGTCTTCCTTGTCGTTCTATAGACTTTTGTAGGAAGGTGACAAGCTCTACTAGATCTTGCAAGTCGTCGTTGGAGTTCTTCACTTTTGAAGTCCAAGACGTAACCAATTTGTCGAAACTTCCAGAACAAATGTAACATAATTGGGCTTCCTGCAAAAGTTTTACGTTGCCCTGATTTTTGCTTTCTTCTTCAAGCCTCGTACCCATCATTTCTGTATAATATTTAACGTACATTTAAGTATTAAATGAACAACAAACCATTGAGAATTTTTGTAAGCAAGACACCGACTTGCCTAATTTGTTCATTTATATGACAAGATACTTACCACATAGCACCGGTAAATCATCATTAGACGCATGAGTAAGAGCAGCAGCTAATGCTTCGCGCCAACTGCCAATCTCGCAATTTTTAATTACAGAGCCCCAGTCATCAGTCGCCAAAGCGGATATTAACGACGATACATATCCGTTGCACTGAGCCAAATACTTCGCCTGTGTTTTTGTGAATAGTTCCGGCCCTCCAGTGCACGCAATAATAATGGCATCTGCGTAACGCTCCGCTTGGATGCACAAAGATGCGGCAGCTTCTACATTGTTCATCAATAACGCTTGAGCAATCAAACCATCTGAATCGTCACCAGTGTTTATACTATACGGAGCTAATACTTTGGCTTCTGGTAGCTTCGCACTAAACTTGCTGAACGCATCGTCAGTGTCAATCTAGAATAATTACGATCACATTAATAAAGTGCAATTCGAGGCTTTCTCTTGGAGTTAGACTCAATCGCGGATTTATGCACAGGCGTCAGAGACGTGCGCCTGGGGCCTCTTAAACTAGGGGGCTTTCAAATTCCGAAAATAACGGCAAATACCCCTTTGCCAGGGGTCTCAAAATGATTGTGTGCCTAGGGTAATGTTACCAACAGTTACCTACTTTGGTAGGACATGTCCTACCGATTTACCTCTTTGTCCTACGTCCAGACGAATTCCGCTTTACTTGCTGGGTTATAGATTTTGAGACACTTTTTTTTCATTTCTAGGTCCGGCTACAACGTATCTCGGCCACAAATTTTAACAAAATGTAACTAAACTGTAATTTTTAGTAAAAATGTCCTACCCAACCCTCCACCATGAGAGACATTTGGTAATCCTAGCCCAGAGCCCCCTTTACGAAAGGCCTCAAGTGTGCGCCTGAGGCTCTAAATCCGCCGTCGGTTACTCACCCTATTGGAAGCAGCAAATTGTTGATTGAGTTGATCGAAGACATCATCCTCTTGTTTATCTTCCTTTATATGTAGAGCTAACTTTGCGGCTACATCTTCTATTTTATATCCGAGCAAATTGAGAAATTCAGTCCGTGGATTTTGCTCAAAATTTGCTTTTAGGAAGTGCCATACATATCTAGTATGTTGGTCATTGGACGCATCTGCCTTGTCACGACAATAATCTGCACATTTTGTGTGAAAATTAGAATTACAATAAATAATGTAAGAAAACTTTCTTATTCTCACCAGTAAAATTGCCATACTCCAATGCTTGTTCCAACTCGGTGCTCTTCCTTACTAATTCGGCCTCGGTGACTACTTGGCTGATGTAAACCGACCTCGGTAGATGTGATACTTGACCATTGACACCTGCTTGTTGTCCCACTCCAGATTTATCATGTTCAAAAGTAATTAATTTGCCCCCAAACTAAACAAACAACAAAAATACGACAACAATAAATGTAACAATCGTATGAAACAAGCAACTTACTCCAAATGAAGCACCGACAGGCTTCTTAAGCCATTTCGGTGCTTTAGTTAAATCAACGCTAACGACACCAGTCGTTGCTTGCTGTATAGGAGCCTGACAGTAACCCCCAGGATCCATGCCAGGGAAACTATCAGCAATTTTATTGGTCGTTTGAATCTGCTGAGTCTTGCCACCAAGCAAAGAATATACTGAGACATGTCCATCGAAGGTTGGAGTCGCGACTAAGACAGGATTTTTGGGACACCATGCAATATCAAAACTCCATTGGTTTGTTGTCGCCACCTCGGAGAGAATCTCGCCACTTTGCTGATTCGAATTCGGGTTCCAGCACAGAATGCGATTGTCTTTACCTCCTGAAATAAGTAGGTCGGGATCTTGTGTGCACCATGCCATAGAAAGCACGCCTCTCTGATGATTTTCGAATGTCTTCAACGGCGACGTAGCAAATCTCAAGTCCCATAATTGAATAACAGGTGCTTGATCTTCCTCAGATGCAAGACATAATTGGGTTGCAACCTCCGGATGCCATGCAACGACCTTCCAGCGGATGCGTGATACTGTATCGGTAAGCTTGATGATTGTCTCGTTTTTCCTCAAATCCCACACAACACATTTAGTTGAATATGTTGATGCTAATATATGTTGCACTTGTTTATTCCATTGAATACTCAATACATCTTCATGAGGCTGCGACTTAGTGCCGGGAGTCATAGGCGATGATAAGTTGTTCAAATCCCAAATAAAAATTTCTGATGATGCAGCACCAGATGCCAACAAATAATTTTGAAATGGATTAAAATCGATTGAATGCACATCTCCAGTATGTTTGTCTTGTCTTGAGACTAAAGCTGATTCACCCTGCAACATCTTGGAAGCATTGTAAATCTCCATGATACCATTGTCGCAACCGCCGACAATAGTGCCAGCGTCACTACCATAACTGCTCCAATTTAATTTATGAAAGCGAACATCACTTAATGCACATGCTTTGCTTTCAAGCTCAGTGCCTGGTTCATTTAGGTTTAATGCGAAGATTTCCAGGCATGCATTTGTTTCAAAGGATGCATCTAATTGTTGGCCAGCTGTACCAGCAGCTAAGTAAATAGGCGAGAGAGTTGCCGGCGACCAGGCAATGTTTGCGGATCGTTCCAAATCTTTCACCTTCATTCTGATACAAATGAATATAAAAATCAGCTAAAATTAATGAAAGAAGATTTATTATAGATTGCTTTAATAGAATTAATATGGAATATCACCTAATATCAAGTGTTCTTGGCTCCACTCAAAATGATTGCATTTATTTACTTGCTTATTACACTATGCCTGGCACTCATAAACACAAATAACAGAGTGACAAGTCGACACTTCCAACGTGGCTCGTGGCATATTAAGCATTGAAGTGTAAGTGTATGTTGGGTTATCTATATTAGCAAGGTATAAAATGCAGGTGTATATTGGGTTATTTATATTAGGAGATGGATCAAAATTTTGGTATGATTTATGTAAATTATATGCAGAGATAGTTTTAAAACGATATATTATTAATAAATGTAAAATAAATAGCATTATTAAACTTTGTTGGTGTATAATAGATGGCACACATGCAGAGTATATTTAAGTTTATATTTACCTATGTGGCATTATGAAATAAACAAATACATTCATCCGCCGGTAATAAATATGTTGTACAGTGGAACCTCGAGATACGAGTTTAATTCGTTCCGTAACTTAGCTCGTATGTCAAGTTACTTGTATCTCAAAGCAAATTTCTCTATTAAAATGCCATTAATCCGTTCAAGCCCCCAAAATGATAGCCCAGTTTTTCTTGTAACGTGTTGACAGCCAGATAAACAAGCACTCTGACCATTCACTGACTGAAGCGCAGGAAACTTGAACCGCAGGAAACAGGTGGGTCGTGTGCAGCCGGCCGACTTTTCGTATCTTAAAGCAGAAAAGCGCCCGCTCGACAGCTCGTATCTCGAGGTACCACTGTATATGGAATTCACTACTAGAGCTTATATATAAAGACAATTTAATAAAGTATGAAAATTCATGTAAAATTGCAAAATAATATCGTCTATCGTAAAGTTTTATTTTCTCTTCAAGTCCTCATTTAAATTACACAAACATTTACTTTTTACTTAATAAAAATGGTTTTAGTAAGGTAAGGTTCTCCTTTTCATTATTCATAATAGGAGAATTAGAAGAAGTAAAATTATCACGTATGTTTCGTTTTTTTTTTCTTCATCTTTTTAATATATCATGTCAATGTTTTTATTAGACGTGTATTTCTCGAAGAAAAAAGAAAGAATTGTATTCTAAAATTTTAAAACAATAGCGTTTGTTCATAAAATAAATAAGTAATAAATAGCTTTTTTTCAACAGCAAAACAATGAAATTTAAATAGTTATGGCTTGTTCATATCTACTACAAAAAACAAAACAAAAAAACTAAAATGTCACAGATTATTCATTTTTATACAATTAAATTTGTATGCTTTTTTTTTCACTTTGCCTAAATGTAGTTAATTGTTTATTATTTTGTAATATTGGATCGGATCACGTACAATATGCAATTACATAGTATGAAGTAACTTATTGTTATAAATTAGTGATAATTAGGGTACATTGTTTCTTCTTCAGTATCGCATTGCCTTCGCGCAAACATAGTCGCCCAGAATCATTTCATAGACGTCCTGGTAGTTTTCATTAACAGAAAAAAAACTACAAAATGCCATTTACATTTGAGTGCTGCCGGTCGGTGTTCTCATTACGCAAAACGTATATTATGTCAGTCAACTTGCACGAGTTCGTGGACTAAATTTACGAACTTCATGTGCAAGCGCACTGGTAATGTTCAAAACAGCATTTTGCGCAAATAGAATGCGACCGTTGATTACCTGAAATAAATTTGTTTATGTGTACTTAATTATGGCACAGTATTAACCTACCCCTATGAATTTCATCATTAATTTGCAATTATTAATAATTAATTAATTTCATTAATAATAGTTCTTTCTTTAATGATTATTATAGTAATATGTTCTCTATTCTAAGAATATTCATCTTAATTTTCTATGCCGTTCTCTGCTGTTATCTGCCGCGTATCTTATCCAATGGCAAATTTCAACTCGTAATCAATTATGTTTATTCTAATGATTATTTCAACGCCGTGGAAAGAATTTCGGCCTTAATGCGCAAACGAATGAAAACATGCGTAAGAAATTGTATTGTCTTTTGTGAAAAATCAGTAGACCTATGTATATTCAATGTATGAGGAGTAAACAACATTTGCAACAGATAAGGAGTGCAGCTTTGTTTCGCTCCATAAAATGCAATACACGCGTTCATTAAATTTCATTTAAAATGGCCATTATTTATGTAAAAATATGTCAACTATGGAGCTTGCTTGAACATGTTAGTTTGGAAATTGAAATGAGCTTCATTTTTTTTTCTTTTAATTTTCGATTCACAATTGTGTTTCGCTTGTCAGCATATTTATGTAATGTATGAAAAATATTGCTTCGGCTCTTATATTATAATTTTACGCATTAGTTATAAGTTAGTTTCAAATTCATATCTTATTGTATGCATCCTCATTTAGCGTTATGAATACAAAATGATTTATCAATTACTCATTACACAGTACATTTGAATAATTTATGTTTATTGTAATAATGCAACAAAAGGGGGAATTGCTATTTATTGCAATCATTTTGTAATTGTTATCTAGATTTCAATTGATCATCGCCTAACTATCTAAATTACACAAACAACATTTGTTTTCATCATTATCATATTTATAAATATGTGATTCTTTTACATCCCCAGTATTGTATTCATTTATACACGTACCTCCCAAAAGTATGCAGCTCTAATTAATTTATTATCTTACTTACATATCTTATTCTTACATAATCCAGTATAACGTTTTATTAATATCACACATATGGATTAAGAATGTTCATCATTTCATTTTGTCTCTAAACATTTCACATTTTGTGTCCATTGCATTTGTAACAGATTACTACTGCTCCTATCTTTAATTCACACTCACATTGTTTTTCTTTGCAATTTTCATTATTATTTTTTTTTCCTTTCGGTTTGCCTCTCATTGATTATTTCTTCCATTATTATCATTGATAGCCTAACTTTATATTAATTTACTTGCAGTCAATCGGCATACTAATAAAACTTTACTTGCAAATTCCTGCTGTAGCAGTCAGTTTATCTCGCGCGTTTTCAAACTTTTCTATAATTGATCAATGCGATTGTTTGTGTTATTTTTTTTTTATAATTGAAAAAGACCCGTGTTCAAGTGTAACGTTAACTTTGTTTAACTTTTAATTTCTAAACAACTCTCGGCCAATAATGGTTTGTGTACTTTAATTATGTAACTTCAATTATGCAATGTTGCACTGTATTTAACTCGTATGTAATGTTGCTTAAATAATTAAATTTACTTAAATCTGGTGTATGTCTGTACTCCACTTTTATCTCTAATTCTACTTATGTGTGTACTCGTAGTTCTCAACGGCTGCTGCATATAGCGCTTTTCAGACTAGTCGTAATTGCAACTTGTGCTCAAATCAGACTCTGAAATGAAAGAGAAAAGAAAAAATTAGCAATGCATGACCATAATAAATTGCTAGTAGATTCAAACATAAGTTAAACCTGCTTCAAAATATGATATGCATTACATAAAACAGAGCCAAATCACAGGCCCAAATCAGACTAAGTTTCTATCACAGGTGAAGCAGTTTCATTAGTTCAACATTTCCCTGTTTAAAATCCTGTCATACCTGGTCTACCGTAAATTATCGGTACCATTCGGTTCAGAGCCTGAAGCAGGACTGGGTTGTGACGAGGATGAGGCCCTTGTGTTATGCGAACTTTCATATTCCATGACCTCCTGATAAATAAGTTCCTTCCACTGTTCGACAGTGTGCTCCCTCTCATCAACGCTGTGATCATACGGAGCTGGCGCGGGCTAAAAAGCAAAGAGGTCTCATTAGGACATCCGCATATCGTCGCAATCAAACAAAAAGTACTTACAGCATTTACTTCCTGCTCATCATACCACACATTGATGTATGGATGCAGGAGCGCTTCGTCGACAGATATTCTCCGCTCTGGATCTATGACCAGCATCCGCGAAAGGAGGTCTCGCGCCTGGCTCGCTTTCAGTCTATTGTGCTCGCTGCTGTCGGATGGAAACAGAAGATCAGGGAAGAGCTTCTCGAACGGATAACCCGAGTAGCGCGGGCGGTTTTCGACATAGTTGCGCACAGTTGGCTGAAGACGCACCATAAACTGAGGCGATGGCGTGCCGAGTTGTTCTATATCGGAAAAAAAAGAAAACAACATAATATTCATTCCATTGCATCTATCATTCTATCCATACCAATAATTTTATTCCATTGATCAATGTGATCAGTTCCAGGGAACAGTACGCCACCACGAATCATTTCGCCCATGATGCAGCCGACAGACCAAATGTCCACGTTCTCCGTATAGCCCATGCCGAGGATGACTTCTGGTGCTCGGTAATATCTAGTGACGACGTATGGTGTCATCATAAATGTGGTTCCTGCTGTTCGTGCCAAGCCGAAATCTAATATCTTTAGCGTACAGTCCGATTTAACTACAATATTGCTTGGTTTCAAATCCTGGAACAGGGAAAGGGAGAAATTGCGCCAATTAATTTTTGATACAACACCCGACATACAATTTAAATTTATGACATGGAGATACGAGAGGAGAAGGAGAGAGAAATTATAATTAACATTCGTGGCTGTCGGTCAATACTTACCCTATGAATAATTCCAGCTAAATGTAAATGCTTAATGCCGCATAACATTTGATAGAGCAGATAGCTCATTCGTTCATGATCCAGATCCATTTGGATCACTTGACATAGATTGGCGTCCATTAGTTCCATGACTAGGTACACATCTTGGAATTCTTCGAGGGACTTTTGCGGAGTGAATGCATTCAGCAGTCCGATTATCTACAAAGTGTTGAATTAGTATGCAAACTAATTTCACCATAAATTCAGGTGTAGGATCAAAATGCGTCCATTTAAAGCTGATTTGTTAGCATCTGATATGATATACTTACATTCTTATGATTTACTAATTTCATCAGTTTGAACTCTCTGTAAGCACGTTTGGCATGCGTTACATTTTGGAATGGTCGGCTCAGTTTCTTAATCGCTACATTGTTTTGTGTTATCGTATCGACCGCAGCACTGAAAAATGGCAAAACAATATAAATAAGTAATATCGACAGATTCGAATGGCACAAACTTTGAACTTTCCGAAAAACGCAACAAACAATTTACAACTACTAATGAACAAACTACATCATCAGATATTAACCAATATTCAAATTAAGTGTGCAGCCAAATTCTACTCATGCAATTCTAATCATTCGACTCTTATAACCGTATAAGTGGTGTCATGTAGGTGAATTCTGTTTTTTTTTCCTGCTTTTTTTTAAATTTACTGAACAACAGACTGCTGTTAAGCTATTGTTAATAATAACCCCGATTATAGAGACAACACTTACCATACAAGACCTTGGGCGCCGCCACCCTTCGGTGCCAAGTTATCATACCGTTCGGGCACCACAAATTCGGCGTCGGCGAAGGCCCAACGTTTTACACTCATATTTGCCACCAATTACTTATTCGTATTTTGAGCAATTTGTTCATCCGATTTGTGATTATTCAGCAATGTTTATATTGTTTATTACTAATAAAATGAACAACCAAACGTCTACTGTCTGCGTGAACAAATCAGCACCTGCTCGTGCCTAAATTGTAATAATAGTGGTAGCAAAAGAAAAACCAAATCAACTAAAAAAATACGTCGATAAAAAACACAACTCCGCAAAGACAAAGAAACAAATTAGAAGCAATCAAATGCACAACAAATCAATGATAAGATGATTTATTAGGCTACAGCTCTACCAATACGACTACGAATTGCGTTCAATGATATCAAACTTACCAAACGATTCCTTGTGCGCCAGATCCAATTGGTTTCAGATTCTGGTACCGCTTTAGAATCGTGAATTTCGTGTCACCCACCTCGACGGTATAAAACAGTTGAGATAATCGGGACATTTTATATCGCGACTCCCGGAAATTCCACACCGTCGTCTAGAAACAAGAATAAGAAACATGTTTAGATGAAGATATATATATATATATATTATTTATGCAAGCAAAATGTGGTATATAAGAGACACTGATGCAATATCTCCATGTGCCACACGTGTTACTAGTTAATGAAAACTGAAATTCGAATGTTTAGTCATAATACTTGTTGTTTGAATGGTTAATTGGAAGTGTTTTAATGTGATTTATGCAAAATGCTTTTTGGGTTTTACTTGGAAATCGTACAATATCTTATGCACTGAATTGCTCCTCCACTCCAATTTCTTCATTATGATAAGGAAAGAAGTCTGTTCATGAACGAACTGTTATTACTAGTTGTTCGTGTACGGGCTTTATTCTCAGTCACGCATTTAAAAAAAAATCCGTGGATGATTACTAAGTACTCATTGTCCTTTTACGATGAGCTGATATAACGCATTGCTCTCATGAGCGAAGAGCTTTTATTCAACAATGACAAGAAGAAGAAAAAAAAACAATCAGGATAGCGTTCATATCACGTTCCAATAATGATACCTATGCAGGTGATTCACATTTATTGATTACTGAATTTCTATTAAAATAATGTGTTCGTAATCGAAATGTGTATTCAATAGAATGCAATAATATGATTATATTTGTTCAATAAACAATATGGAGATTTAGATTTCATTGTGAATTTAATTTTGTCAAATATATTAAAACCTAGTTTAATCGGCTGCTTCTTTTTGTATTGTTAGGTAGATCACATTGATTGAAGTTTTTTTTTTTAAATAAAAATGAAGGAAGTTTCCTGAACATTTTACCAACAAAATTATGGATTTAAATGCTATATAAAACAATTCCAAGGCACTAGCATTGAATAGTATGTATGTAAAAGAAATTGCAATAATAAAATCTAATTCAATTTCTATAAAGGTATTAATGCATTTATGACTTAATAAATTATATCCGAAACTTTATTCAATCATAAGGCCGCTGCATAACAGCCTAAGAACGAGAACGAATAAGTTAAAACTCATATAGTTATACTTGGGCATTCACAACAAGCTCCTGAGAACGAGAACGAAAAAGCGCTCGAGAACGGGAACGAAAACCTTGGCCAAGTTTTAACTTTCCCGTTCTCGGGCGACCATCTCAACCAATCCATTAGGCACACGCGAGCTGACACATTGCATTTTACCACCATTGCCGTCTAAACACGCCTGACACTTTGAATATGGATAAAATTCCATTCATATTCTAAGGCTTGACATAAGTAAACTGATCAGAATACACCAGCAACCCAAATATCCCTACGATATCGTACTTAATTTTCAATTCATTCTCGCTTATTGTGCATCTGCTTTATATTTTTTGTTTCCGATCTCGTTCTCGGGCTGTGGTGCAGTGCCCTTTATGTGTATTATTTGAAACGATATAAATTGAAATGTTGACAAATTGTTATTGTTATTAAACAAGATCAATACGGTTAAATTAGTATTTTATAAACAACATGCTGAAACACGACAGGGACAAAAATACAAACAAAACTAGCACAATGTAAGAAAAACAAAACTTACATAATAGTAGCTGCTCATTTTGGCTCTACTATTCTTTTGATATATGTACAACTTTCAACTGAATTCAACTGTTTGAACTAAAACAATGAAGAAAAAATGACATTAGAAGAATATTTGTGCGGGTAAATATAATACGTATACAACAAGAGATATTAATTAAAAGCTTTGCTTAAAAAAAAGGATATAGCTTCTATAACAAATGACGGCTATGCAGCGACACATTACGAATATAGGACGGGGTACATAGAAAATACATAATATGTGGAATGACATCGGTGCCAAGCATCGCGTAACTAAACAAAAACCACCGTTGCACATGCGTGTAATTAGAAAACAAGTAAAATATGAATAGGTTTCTGAAACGAGAGGCGGCTGGCAAGCTTTATAAATGAAATTTTCGCTGTTTGCAAGTAGTATTCCATCACGCACTCATTTGCCATTCGTAACAAACGCACACTGCCCGGCGCCTGCGTCATCGTGTAGGGCACACATCAATTAAAAACCGTGGAATGTGAGCAACGTGCATCATTTCATTTCCTAGATATGCTCCTAACTAGTCCTCCTTAGATCTTGATCTGTAATTATTCCTTTTCCTTAATTGCTGACAGAACAAAGATACTTAGATTAAATCCAAAATAAATTAATTGCATCATACGATTGAGCAATTTTAAAAAGCTTACGACTTTGTAGAATGTGCGAATATCGCATACCAAGCTTCAGACAGTTTTTAGTATAGTAGCAGTTTAGTCTACAATATGTATAAACATTGGCCTTGTTCCATGTATCTATGGAATGAATCGGGACGGCGCGACGCCGATTTGCGGCCGTGCTACTCATACTTCTGATGCCAATACAAACAACAACAACAAAAAAACTAAACTGAACTTAATACCCATCTTAAATCGTCGACGACAAAATTCAAATTTCATTATGGCAAATCATCAATGTACCTCCTTATACAAGAAACATGAAAGCGGCAGCAGCATCATGTATGTAGTATTTGCACAGGCGAATTGTGCTATTTTTGTGAAAGGGATAGGAGGATGATAGGAGGTGAGCATTATTTGCACGAACATGTCCATAATTCAATTTAGCTTAACTTGAATCGCAGCCAAGCGCAGGGAAGTGTCAGATTTAAACAACCTGAACGCGTTTTAGTGCTTTTTCCGAGCGTCTTTATTTCGTCAGAGCAACTAAACCATTACGAAAAGTTTACTTCTACTTCAAGTTTCCCAATAAGACGACTGTACGATTTGCGTCTGCAAAATCGAACTAGTGCCAACAGTATTTGGTGGCAAATGGATTTTGAATATATCTGCAGTATGTGCATTGACGGACTTCTTTTCTGACGAGATGGAATCATTCTAATCTAGTATAAAGACAGGCACGTACTAGGATTATTCGTTACCTGAATCCAATCACGCGCCAAGCGAGATTGGCCAGAACTTCTCCAGAATGGCATGCGTCCCCGGATTGACCGCGCCGAGGTGCGGTGTACCCCTAATCGGTACTCGACGAATAGCGTGCAATCTTACATTATCTCAGAGACCTACCTCGGTAGATCGAAACAATTTTTGGCCAAGTGGTCAGCGTGCTAATCGAGTAACTTTTAAATTAAATAACGCTACCGAGGTGACAGAGATAATATAACCCCAGATCATCGGGTTGTAGCTTGGACATTTAAGTTTTTGGGATTGTTTCAACAGCACTCATTTTAAATGTAGTTGTGATCAGGTTTCGGAACAAATATATTAAAATTTAGATTATAAACAACAGCAGGCAGAGCATACTGCAGACTCTAGCGATTGATACCTAAGTTCACTCTACATCTCTAGTGTGGATGCACCCTTAAGCTTCTACGAATTCCAATCATATCTTACTCGTACCATTATTAGTCGGCCATATTACATTTAGAACGTTTACAGCAATAGTTTGACTATTTTTGATCATCATTTACGCACCACCTATGCATGTATCATTGGCAATTTTGAATGAAATTAGCAACATTTTCTAAATTTCATTTGATTGCAATGAATAGGTAGGCTTTACGATTAAACTTTTCTGACTTTAAATTCTGTTTTATTTACTTATTAAAGCAGAATCGAACTATATAATTGTTAACCAAAAATTATACAAATAGTACTAAAAGTAAACTAACAATACTAAATTAAATCTTCACACTGCACAGAAGCAGAGCAAGTTATTAATATCCGGAGCTAAGGTTGGAGGAAAATTGAGAAATTTTTCTAGGTTGGAAGGTTGCTCACGAAGACAAAGAAAAATTGCTTGAAAAACGACAAGTGAAAAAGAAAGCAAAGCTAGTACCACGATGTGGCATTAGCTAACCGTCCTGGTAAAAAAATCTGACGGTCATCATTTAACTCCGGTTTTCAGAAGGCGCGTTATTAGATTTTCTTTTCGACGTTCTTACATCGTTTGCGCCATTTCGCTTCATCTTCATTTCATAAAGATGTAGAAAAATTTCTCAATTTTCCTCCAACTTCCATACTATCAACATCGCAAGTAGTATATGCATATCATGTCACCTCAGGATGATAAATTCACCACATCGATATTTACAAAAGAATAGACCGATTAAGTTTTGACTTTTCGAAATCGTAGTTTGTCTGACTGAATTGAAGTATGTACTTATTTGTATTGGAATATTTAACAGTCGCATGTGTGATGAGAATAATGTGTGGAAAAAAGTGATATAAGCAATTTTTAATGCTTACCAAGATCGATCCATTGTTTTACTGTGAATTGAGTGAAAACGAGGACGGGTCGATGAATATACACGAACTTTTACGTAATGTGCTAGTTTTCCACTTTTCTAATCAATTCAGTACAGTGTAATGGGATCTGTAACAAAAAAAAGAAGTTCACAAAAATCATTGAAGCATTCATTGTCGTTTCATTTCAAGGTTGATGCAACTGATGCGGTCGCTTTTAATAATTCGACTTAACTATAATATTGATTATTATGCAATGACTAAATGAATATGAACTCTCTGGCATAAATTTACGATTATTATTTGTAACTTTTAACTAAACTCATGGCTCGGTTTAACGGACCCCGATTTAACGGATAATGGCTTTAACGGACAAATTAGAGTTCGACCTACAGGATTTGCCCTCTATGGTCTTATAGTAATACTACTGCTTTGGGAACGTTCTGGATTGTGGTGATCAAATTTTGATTAGGAAAATCGAACAAGAATTTTAATTAAATCAGTTAAATCAATTGAAATTTCATGGTTAATTGTAAAGCTGCGGGTACGCGCGTAGGCAACTTTATGATCTTCATAGCATTTGAAGAAACAGACTTGCAATTTAACGGACAAGAGTCGCCCCCTATTATTCCGTTATAACGAGACATGAGTGTATTTAAATTTCAAATGTCCCGCCCTTTTCCGCATATTAAAGAAATGCGAACTAAGTTTGTCCTGGATATGACGAACAAATGCGAGCCCATTAAAATAACTACAATGAAAAGAAAAATTACTTGTCGACGTTTTGAAAGGCATTAGAGAAAGAATAATGCAGCTCAATAAAAGGCAGGTTCAATTTCACATAATAGAAGGTTCGCGTGAAGACAGTGTGCTGCTACTCCACTTTATGCTTTTCTGTTGGAGTGCTTGCAGGAATGAAGCAATAGATCCGAGTTACGGACAATAAAAATGTGCATCTTGTCTGTTCTCATAACAAAAATATGTCGCCTGATGTTAGACAACCAACAATACACATATGCAATATTGAAAAGTAGACTATTCAAGCTATTTTTTTTCTTCTTCTTCTTCTTTTCCATTTAGATTGAGCATATATTCCCTTTGCAATTTTTGTCCTAAATATCTGAATGTTGTTCTAGTTTATTAAAGGTAGATCTATCATTATCAAATAGAACTTAATTTTAACATTTGCAGTATATACTTTTATTAAATCACCGGTTTTCAGAGAATTTTTAGTCGTAGAATTTGTTATTAAATTTGTTTTCTTTGTAAAAGTACATATATATACACTACAGTATAGTATCTAGAATTCGAGCTGGAAAACGACGCTTTCCGCACTAATAACACAATATACTATTCTCGTCATAAAGTTACTAATGAAACGAAAAGTTTATTAAGACCTCTTTTTCGTGGTATTTATTAGTAATCATCATCCTATTAAAAAAAAGCATTTATATAGAACCTATATGGAAACCTATAATACCTATAATAAATCGACCACTATACTCGGTGAACTTTTCACTAAAAGCACAAGAAATATATCAGTGTCGATCATAGCAACTCAAATAATCCATAAGCCGAAGTGATTGATGTATATTCGTAGTAGGATGTCGGATTTCGTTCTGCTTCAATCTATGCGCATTTGAGAATCTGAAAGACCTGCCTAAGTCGTGTATATACAAAAATATAAGCCAAACATGTATCATGTAATTTGTCGTTTGTTTCGAATTTAAAAAGCGTAGAACAAAGTAAATGTAGACAGAAAGCAGGATTCATAGTATATAATTTTATTCTTTGATGTGGTCACTTTGAACGAGAAATTAATTATTTATATCAAGTTAGTCCACCATATATGCTCTTTGTTAATCCAGGTAAAGATGCATAATATTATATTGAAATATTAAAGCTTTTATAGAGTTTTTTCACTACATATGTAACAAGTCCCACAGTTGCTATAACAAATCTTTTTTTTTGGTATCCAGAAGTACCTGGGCTAACAAAATTTCAAAAATTATGGTTTTTATTTAACATTTAGCGTTTAAAGACGCCCCTAAAAGACAAAGATCGCAAAAAGATCGAAATTATTTAAGTCATCGAAGCAGTAAAAAAAACACCCCATTTTATTTAATTTGTCCCATTCGGAATATAAAAACGAAAAAAAAAGTATATTTAATTTAAGCCAAGATAACGAGGAAAAGTATGATGAGCTCGATTTAATATGTTTCTGATAGCGTTAATATCAGAATAATCCGATCGAGAGTTGACCGCGACCGTGCCCGCATTGGTTTGAGGGTACCTTTATATGCTCATAGGTGTCGTATGTGACATCAATTTAATGGTACTAGTGCTTCCGGCACAAGTGTGTTTACCGCATATATAATTTCCCGTGATTATTCACTGACAATACAATCATTCGTCAACTTCATGTAACATAGACCATATTAACGTAAATCGGATACAATGATTGTTAGTTGTAAAATTTACCTCTTAAATCCCTTTAAAAGTAAATGCACGTTCCTGCAAAAATCTATGCGAAAACTAGATATAAATGACGTTTTTAGTCAGTGTAATTGACCTTTCGCTCGCAAATCAATAAACGGCCGTCGCGGGAGTCCAACGCCTCGACGACATCGACATCTGCGAACTATCGACTATATCGGCCATCAAACTAACGACGAAGGCGATCAAAATCCTCGAGCTTTTCCAAGTTGCGGGCGCGCCAGAGAGACCAGACGAACAACGGCCGACTCGTAAAGTGTTGCAAAATGAATGACGCAATAAATAATCAGTCGTCCTCTGATCGCCGAGTGCGCAGCGTCATCTCTTTTTATGGCTTTTACAAGCGATTCTTGCCGCCGCAGCGACGCGGGAGCCGCACACATTTCCCGAGCGTTTCACTTTTGTTTTATGCATTAAGGCCTGTCGTCCGTGCTTCCTTTCCAGCCATCGCATGATCTGGTGGTGGATAATTTAAGCTCGCCCTTGATATTACTAAACCGTTTTCCGTGCGGATACTATGGTCGCGAAGCGGAAAAATCTCGCTCGTCCGATAACACTAAACGCGGTGACGATTTGCATTGGCAAAAAAGTATGCAATAAATAAGCACTGGTTTCAATTATCAGGGACGGCATAATTTGCAGTATATGGCAGTTTATACATTTAAGGGTAAATGTGCCCTATCGTCTTGCGTCCTTTTTGCGTAGATGTTGTGTGTGTGTGCCTGCAGCACGAAACTTACTATCGAATGATCATTAGCAGCAATTTCTTTCTCTTGTTTTCGGTGAGGTGATTGGCGCTTCAGCAACGTTGTATTATCACTACCCACCCGAAACTAAACGAAGTATTACGGAAACATCTGGGTATGACGTACAAAAATATTAAATATTGTCACGTTCAATAATTAATAAATTAATAAAATTCAATCAAGCATGAACAGAAATTTCAATTGTCCAATTAGACTAGAAACTTATTATTCTAGGCAACATTTACCCTAAGTACGCCACTGATATCTAGGTATTATCAAATCGTATGTATGCGTTTAAAAGGCTTGCAATATGATCTTGAGCGTATCTAACTTAGGAATCGGTCAACTTTCCTTCGGTGTCAATATCATCGATCAGTTAGCTAGCTAGGCTAGCTTAAGTAAATGTTAAACATTGTCAGCTCAGGAAATATAATACAATCAATTTAAATTTTAGGGCACTCTCAAAAATGCATATCTTGGATATACACACACATCTGCAAATACCTACACTTTCATTTAAACAAATGCAAAATGTAATTCACATACACACATATTTAGTAAGTTCCCGGTAATATATATTGTGGCTTCGTCGAACATAATCCTGATCATCTCTACCTAGAATCATAGGCGCCCCCCCCCCCCATCCCTAAAGTTTTTCCAGCATCTGCCTCCATTTGGACCGTCATCGCGACTATAGCGTTCGTTTTAACATCTTATATAGAATGATGATTGTTTCTATGCATATATTCATACATTTGTAACTTTCTATGAATTACATAAAAAATGTTTAATTGTTCGTTTGGTGTAAACAAGTATACTGCTTAAGAGGCCCGATTACTTGATGAATAGTCTTTCTGCAGTGCTTTTGCAACGGTAAATCAGATTTAAGCAAGGAATATTTTTGCATATCGTCGCTGTACATGTTTTAAGAAAAGAATAAAACTTAAAGAATCATTTTCGATTAAATTCTTGGAAAATTAGACAAAAATGCTTTTAGCCCACTAATTTCCATACGCGCATAATTATTCGATAAATAATAACGCCCGTACAGTGGCCGAATTTGCGATTAGTTCCTTCAACTCGAAATAAATGGCCCTTCAGTTAAAGTACGTCTTTTTATAGATTTTCAAAATTAATTTTAAAATATGTCCGAATCGAAATTCAAAAAAATAAAAACGATAGAGGCAGAGTTATTAACATCACAAATTAGAAAAAATGCTCAATTGCTTTCTTATATGGGTTAGGAGACAATAAGCCTCTTAATACAAGCCTAGACTCCAGAACTAGACATTTTGTCCAAAGGACATATCAACATGTCAAGAAAGCTTTCGTTGTCTGCATCGCCATAAACAAACTCGGCACAAAAATAAAATTCAAGCCTTTTAAATATGACATTTAAATAGAGCAATCCAAATATCGCATAGCAAACATACATAGCTATGAAATTATCATAGCTGTCAGCAGTTGCAGAAACAATTCAAATAATTACAACGTTTTGTTAAAATCGCTGTATCGTTATAAAATTATTTCGTAATACTTTGTTATGTTAGCACCTGCATTAAAGAGTAAAATATTATTAAACATTTATTAAACACACTAAATATATTCGAATATGTTTTTGTTCGAAAATGACTTCAATACGCTACCAAACATTTTAAATGTCTTCCTTATTTTAATTTTTATAAAGAAAAGTGTAAATAGGACTGGAAGCTTGGTTTGTCTTGCCGTGGGATAACTGTCAGTGTTGTGTTCATTAATTTAATTATGTTGGTTGGAAAACAAACCAGCAAGCAGCTTAAAAAGAATAAAGAGTTTCTGGAATATTTTAAGTTCTATAGACACTGGTAGCTGTCATCTAAGGATAACAACTTCCAGTACATTTAAAAATAATTGCATTTTCAGTTTAAAAAAAAATTGCAATAATTTTGTCGAATGACGTAACTCATCATTTTATTCAGAACATTTCACAATTATTCTGCTAATCTTATCAAATCTTATCGTTAGCAAAATATACTAGCAGATGTAAGGAAACAAATATATTGAAGTTCCTATCAGCAAATGTGAGTTTAAAAGCACCCCAAGTCGTTTGGCAAACGCCACATGTACGTGGCGAGCATTAGCTGTTTGTAAGATGCAAACACAGAACATCCCTAAACAAATTCAATCGGAAACCGTCTAAACCAAGTTTCACGCCTGGAAAAGCTACATCAGGACATGTCAAGGATATCTCCCCCTCGGAAAACGTCAATATTTGCTCATAACTTTCGTACGCGTACATCTTCTTCTAGATTTTGAATATGAAATGAGGCCGGATTAAGAACACAGCACTAAACTACAACTAATTCATGTTTCTAATTTATTATATAATATACATATATATATTTTGAACACTCCAACGGCTATCCTTTATACATTAAAAAAAAAAGAATGATAATTGTAGCATAAAAAGATTTAGAATGTTCTTCTGTCCACCGACTTGGTGACAAACAACCTGCCACAGAGCTACTCCTATATACTATGATTGTCGCATTATATTTTGGCACTCGACCATATTTCTGAGAAACGGTATATATATATATCTCATAATGGAAATCTGGAAAAGCGCGGCACTTAGGGATGCGGTATATTTGCCAGAGAGAAGAAAACAGAAGAGGGCGATGTTGGCGCCAGTCCGAAAGTCACGGATGATGTTGCGCATAGTGACGATTTAGAATATCTACAATGCATAGACCTACTCAGAGGCGGATTTAAGCAAGAACAATAAAGTACTATCAAAGATTTTGATTGCAAATAATTCTAAATTGTCATAATAGGACAATCCAGCGTGACGTTTCATGATGGGAAAACAAACCGCGCTGTCATTTAAGAGCCGCGTAATCGTGAGGTAGAAAAAAATGTTGTAATTAAAACTTACAATATGTTATAATAAGGTAAATTAAAATCAATTATTTTAAACTGTAAGTTCTTGTTTCTATTTAATCTGTTTGTCACTCAGAATGGACTTCAGATACGCTCGAAATTTTAGCGGCTGAGGGCATTTTTTAAACATGGCGCACCATTATTATGTAATAGGATACACGAAAGTTCGTAAGTACAAGAGATAAAGTTTCGTTTTAATCAGTCTGCACCATTAGACATACTTATACCGACGCCATCTCTTAGGCGTAAACGGCGAACCGTGGGAGTAAACAAAACCGCGCGATGGGGAGGAGTTACGTTGCCATATTATTAACATCATGGACATCCTAATATCGTTTTGTAATAATATTAATGAAAAATCGGAATAGTGAGAAAAAAGATTTATTGATTTAAACATATACATGGCCAGAACAGTAGATAAATCAGAAGAGAAAACTGCATTTAAATCAATTTTTAGTGTTTCGCGAGAATTCTTGACATAAGCGCCCTCTGCGTTTCAGCTCCCAATTCGTCAGCAGCCAATCAGCATTAAGCACGAACTTTCCCTATAGAGTTGGGTATCTGTGTGCCTCACACGTCATACAAAATTTAATTATTAGGCAACTAATTATACACCGAATGGCTCCTTACCACGCTTAAATTAGCATAAATGCATAAGAGCAGTAGTGAAGCAGTGGTACTCACATCATTGTAAATGTAAAATTTCGTAAATCATGTAAAATAGCCCACAAAAAAGCTCAATGGACAATTGCGAATGCTAGGACGATCAAATGAATTCAGTATTTTCAGCGACAATAAATAATTACATAAAATTAACAATAGCATAATAATCCGATGATAAATGAAATCCATAAAGGATTATATTTCAGGTGAGTAATTCAAATTCAACATTTACTAAACAAAAAGTATTGATCTATTTACATTATTTGAATATAATTCTTTGATTTGAATGATGTTTACTTTTAAAGTGCATGCATGATTTATCAAAGCTGTTATCAACGTTATTCTTCATATCTTCTGTCTTCATATTCAGTTTTATGTATCTTCCAATGCATTTATTTGTAGATCGCAAATGTCAAAACAAAATTCATGATTAATATTATATAATATTCAGCCGCTGAAAAGACATGAATCTTAATCATAGAATTCAATTTAAGCAAAATTGTATATTGAGCTTCTTATCATTGAGTTTGTGTGTCATGCAGCGGCGGATTTGGAGCTGACGGGGCCCTAGGCTGAGGCCCCTCGTAAACACTCTGACACTTTCGGAATTTGAAAGCCCCAGGTGCGCACCTCCTGCGCATGTGCATAAATCCGCCACTGATCTCATGTATCGTGTTGGTTAACAATTATTAATGTAATAGCAGAAATCGGAAAATATGATAAGTACAAAATAACACTTCTTCAATTAGTTGTTTAGGATTTGATTTCTGCAGATGCATATTAAAAAACATTTACACATATCTATGGGCATTAAAGAGAATATTTTTACAATAATTATTATTATGGCAAACTTGAACGGTCCGCATACCACCAAGATTTTTCTTGCCTGAAATTTAATATTTTAGTATAATAAACCATGTCCTAGTGGGTGTCACCACAAAAACAATAGAACCCTTATCATAACCTCAATAGCAGCAATAACGGTAAGACATTATTTTGCACTTTTGAGCTGTATCAATACACTTACCGCAATTTAAGTAGCTTATTGAAAAGCCTTGAAGGGAAGTGGAAAGTTTATGTATTTCTCCTGTAACAACAAATTTACATGTTAGTATATTATTCAAATTAATAATTTAAATTTAAACATTAAGGCCAAAATTTATAAAAATGATGATTATATTGTACAATAAATATACCAAGGCAGCCATTTTATGAAGAATGGTTTAAAATAGCTAAGAGCAGTGACGTACCGAGGACAGGGCGGTGAGGGAGGCACTTGACAAACTATTTTGATTGTTTGCTTTTGTCGAAATGCTGAGAATTGAATTGGTTGAGTGCAATTACGAAATTTGTTCAATTTCTAGGAAGGAGGGTGCCGAGAGAATTAGAAATTTCGGTGGATGGGTCACAAAAGTTGAAAACGGGGCGGCGGCGGCATGCAAATCCGAGACTCTGGCTTCCATTCTGTGATATTCTTAAATTATTCGAGATGCGATTGCCCATTTCTTAGCATCATCCTCTAAATGAAATCGTGGCGTGATACCGGCACGCGACGGCGCAGTGCAATGCACGCGGTTTTTGACAAAAATGAATAGCCCCATAGCGCACCACCGCTGCCGACGCAACGTTTCCTAGCGATGTTGGCGTTCGCACGGTTGTCGTCCAACGCCGGCGGCGAGGGATGATGGCTCCGCGCTCGATCGATATTTTACCACCCGCGCAACAAACCCAACGGGCGACGACTCGCTCTCTTGCTAGGCGTAGACAATTACACGCATGTACAAACACGTTCTTTCCCTTCTACCCTCTTTTTCGTTCGAAAGCGATGTAGGCTAGAAGCAGAAGTTGCGAATGCTTGGCTTGAAAGTGCGTATACGTATTTTCCGCCTTCATTCCCGGCCTCAATCCGAATTGAAACTTTCAATAATGAACACTCGCTCCTCGGCTTCATAAAATCGTTTCGTTTGCATTCATTCGGCACGTCGCTGCGCACTCATAAACCACCAAACTATGTTCATATATAAGCATTTGCATTTCCTAACGCAAATCCCTTTTCATCCGGAACACATGTATGCCTGACACTAATACATGTTCAATGCGTGATGAATGAAACGGGAACTTTCCAAGGGATGGGCAACTAACTGACTTATTAACATACGAGAGCCGTGCCGTATTGCGGTAAAAGAATGTTTTTCAGGAGTACATATAGTCATGCTGGCTGAAATTGCGGGTAGCGATAATTAAAAGGCATTACAGTCGAAGTAGTTAGTAAAGACGTGAAACATTTACTTTTTCAGTAAACACGGAACATAATTTCTTGAACTGAAGTGAATTGAGGTGTTTGCAAACTGCCTAGAAATTAAAAAAAAATGAGAGAATAACCCACGCAAATAACAGAGGAGCAGAAGCCGATTAAATGAAAGAACGCATATATGCACGCGCAAAAATAAAAAAACGTGTGGAAAACCAATGCTATTACAGAAGCGAAGAGAAGAAAATTGTGTAGATTTCCGAAGGCGAAATGTTGTATAAGCTTCATTTATATTTTAATATGAGTTCAACGAGAAACGGCGATGCTAGTTTTTTGGTGTACGTTAATATCTTAAATATTTAAAGGTTCGCCAAGCTTTTAAAATTTCGATTACGAGGGCGCATTCTTTCCGCAGGGCAAATTTTTAGGTTGTAAATAAATTAGAACCTGTCGAGTTAAGCCCGCTTTGGGATCGCTTCGTAGAAGATTGGACAAGTTAAACCTTTAGGATTCGTTAAAGATAGCGCTGATGAATTGTTATCAAGGGATATCGTTCGGTGTTTTTTTTTCCTGCTGCAAAGAAATTGAAGCGATTTAGGAAAAGGAACCGTTTTCTTTAAAGCATGGTTATCAGTTGAAAAGACAACATTTTGCAGGAGTGATGTACAAACAGAATTGCACTTATAATTGATCCGCTTATTGGTAAATAGTGTCCAAGGTTTTTTAATAAAAAAATTGACTTGACGTTAAGATTATATTGTGTTATTGGTGCTGAAAGCGCAGGATTCCAGAGCGAATGCTGGATAAAGGCACTTTTCACACGATCGTGGGAAAATATTATTTTGAAGCACTGAGAGATAAACATTTCTTGACGTTGTCTTTACAAATTTGTGAATGTTTTAACGTAACATGGTTATTGTCCAACCTAAATTACTGAAAATATAATTTCACACCGATTTAGCAAAAACTCGATCGATATTATCTAAAAAACTTTTCCGATTTATATTGATGCTATCAAGTATCGGCTGATGACACTAGTAATGTTTCTTATCTACGTTTTCTGGGTGTGATTCGTTAGGACCCTAACCACAAGCATTTACAATATTGGATGACTACTTCTAATAAAGTTAATTGATTTTAAGTAGAATTCCCAACTTTTTTTATTTGGTAATTTGAGTATCGGTTTCCAATGAGTGCTTAGTATCGATACCTGAAACTATACTTCGAACAGAATACAACCGACTATATATAAGTAAGCAAATTTAAAAAAAAAAATCTTTATAATGCTCAGATGACTTTTCCCGCAGAACTTTGCTATCGATTTATGTCTTTCTAGATAAGCAATACTATCAAAATGAATACATTGGTATCTCAGTATCTATCAGAATCCTCGAACTCCCCGAACATTAGCATAACGTCGAACGCCATCTACATTCTCTCTATCTCTTACTAATGAAATAACTCGTAAACTGTTTTTTTCCGCATAACACAAACTAAAAAGTTTAAATTGCTCATAATAAATATTAAAATAAATGCAGAAAAAATCATATTATTAGAGTATGTTAATGTTGGAAAAAGTACCTACAGTGAGATATAAAAGTGAGGCACATGCACTCGCTGCAATACCGAAAGAACTAAAAGAGCAATGATCATAATAAGCGCGAACTCCCGCCCCAAGAGTGCCTTCAAATAGTAGCAGACGCGCACGAATAAAACTCGCCCTTCTCAATGGCACTTTCAACTTTCCACCACCAACTCCGCTGCCCGCAATTCGTGAACGTTTTGATCAAATTGAAACTTTGCATCTGTCAGATCCACCTAGCACGAAGTTTACTTTTGTATTATATTGTATGGAAGCAAGAAGATCGAATTTGTCTTATTGTGTTTAAAAGAAGACCCAAAATCAAATTAGTAATGAAATGAAATCATTTAAATTGAATGGAATACAAATAACCATAATTTAAAAGAATCTAGATATGTCGAAATGGAGATAAGTTAATCGACAATTAATTTGATTACCCACAAGTAGTTGTTACTTATCGTGCAAGAGCAGCACCAGCGTAAAAATATGACATAAAAGGAATGAGTTGAGTAGCCGTGATAGATTGATGACGCGAGGCGACTACGATTTGTTCGCCTGTGTCACGTTGTGCGGACCGATGTAATTTCCGCTGGAGTGGCGTCCAAACAGGAATTATCCTGAATTATCTTCACCTATGTGCAGCAGCGCGCGATGCTCGGGTCTATAGATCTCGCGAGGGATGGATGAGCTGGGACGAGCGGGCATTGGCTACCTGCCGTGAAATAGCAGGAATTGAATTGGAACCGGACCCACCCCGTTGAACGAGCACTCGTCCAACTTTAACGATTATCGATTCCGAATGACATATTTCACTTTATGCAGATTTTGATTTCGTTGCAAATCTATTTTTGGTTTCGGTAACACTAGAAAATACAAGCTTCCCGATATGCTCACCATCTCTTCAAGACACATCCTCTTATATAAAACAGGGTTTATCATTTAATTAATTAACAACAATTAAAACAGACAATTGACACGAACCATCTTTGAAGTATGTCCGTCTGCCCATCCATCCAGTTTAATATAATTTATCGATCCACTAAGTGACGCAAATGAAACTAGGGTGGTGCGGTGTTTCAACAACAGGCAAATAGATTCACATCGTTCAATTTGAAGTCTTGAGCAGCATTCGCAACAGTCGACGCTGGTCTAATAGCAGAGCAACCCTTTGTGATCCGGTTGTTTCTGAATGAGCGAGAGTAAGCGCATGCACACCTTCCCAAAACCTCATTCACTTCGACGTCCCGACTAGGACCTTTTCTCGCTGCGCCTGCAAACTTGTGCCTTTATCTGATGCGCTCAATTTCATTATCAGTATCTTAGTTTGTGTACCATTGAAACTATAGAGGAACACCCTTTCTTTTGCGGTTGCTGTCGTGTCAACGATTATCTTATTAGGGTAGCCATTTTCGTTCGTCTAAAATTTAATCTAAGGTATGAATCTTTGTGCAGCATCCAGAGGACGCCAAATCGATGTTTCTAAATTAACTTTCAAACATTTTTTTGGGCGTGAAACTGAGAGAGTTACTTTGTATTTGCCGATTTTGGATTGGCCATTTATGAGAGTGGAGGTGGGGAGGGCAAAACATTTAGTTGTCCCCAGGCGCTGACAACCTAGATACGAATCATCCAGGATTCGCTGATAGAAGTAGCGTCGATGATATTGACGGCTGGGAGAACTGGAATGATCATTCAAATAATATTCCACACCATCATTGAAATGATGATAAAATAATTCGAATTCTTCGATTATTTCAATCATCGCATGGTCATTCGAATTATCATTTGAATGTTCCCATGAGTAATACCTATCCATAGTCAGAATCGTTCGAGCATTACATATGACTGCTACTAGTGATGCGCGAAATGTTCTTATTTCTCAATCCTTTTGGAGAAGTATGGCGTACCACTTGACTCAACTCAATTTAACATGCTGCTGCATACGAATCCAATGAATATTATCCGTACACTTTGCACATCAAGCACTTCGATTTATTTTGATACGGTAGGTGAGACGCAACGACGCAAACCTGTGCTTTGTATAGTGTAATCAGATATTCATAGGATTCATATTCAACGATTATGGAAAGCTAATAGTCAATAAATCTCTTATATCAGTGCTATCGCGAACTGATTAAAGTAAATTGCTCGCGTCAATAATTACATCGGTGTGAGATTCTTATTTTATAATGGGACACATAATAATTCATTGGCATATTTAATAAGAATAATAAATTATATAATATTATCATTAATTTAGATGTTATTGTTATGTAGTTATGTATTCGGTACTTCAATATAGGGCATTCTAGTACCCCTCATTTTTTTGTTGTTGTTTTGTTTACCCCCCACAATTGGCCGTTTAGGCCCACGAGATAGACGTGACGAAGTGAGACCACTTTGCAAGAATACAGCTATGCTGTTTAAAGCCGCAGAAAGTTGAAATAAGCACCATAAGAAAGGAAATTTATTCCAATCCAACCTCATTTAGGCAAACAATTCTTGTTAGCTACCGTTATTGTGTAGTTGATGCAAGAGTAAAGCTCAGAAATTGATAAAATTGGACGTTTTTCGAAATAAAATTCATTGAGACTTCAAAAATGGAATTAGATACGAGCTTGCTTCCTACGGGTGGATCTCAGCGAGGACTACTAATAGACTTTGCATATTTACATATTATATCATCCATTAAACGTAATTAATAGAAACGCATGAAGAAAACGAGAGAAATTGTGTCTTTGTTCAGCAATCACACGTTTGAATAGTTTTTTACGCCCGATGTGTGTAGGTGTATCAATACCTTTGATAGAATTAGTGGAACCGATAGTCTCTGTCAGTCAGATGATATTCGAAAATTTTTAAAGCTATTTGGTAGTAGACAATTCTAAATCGCTGAAACACGTCAAAGACTGCGGTAATATCCTGCATAACTATGTACAATTTTTTCAACATAATGCGAAATGTAATTGGGTGCGTGGAGCGGGCGTACAGTACAGTTAGCCCACTGTGTTGCTAAGACAGCCCAATCTATTTAAAAAAATATATATAAGAGACGTTACAATATTAAACTGAAGATTAAATTTGGAAATTTTGTTTGGGGATAAAACTTAATGCAGAAGATTTAATCCTACATATGTATGTACAATGCCTACACAATATTAATAAGCAACCAAGAGCAAAATTCATTTAAAGTTTTGATGTACAATATCTAGCATAGTGTGTTAAGGCATATGTGTACGCAACAAGCTTGATAATTTGTGTACACCGGCACCCAAATTTAATTTTCATAACATTTCCATACGCGCATGCCGAGATATTCGCTTTCGGTAAAGGCGCAGCAAACAAAAACATCCTATGGTTTGATGCACATGCTTGTTTGCACATTAAAGCAAACAACGTTTTGAACATTTGGGAATAAATGCTTATGCAATTTCATTACACTATTCATTATACTTGCTCGGATTACTCACGCACCTTTGCATAGGTAAGCCGAGCGTGTAGTAATAGCGGGTGGATAAACTTGTTAAATAAACATTGCTAAACATGTCATGTCATATTTTGCAAAAAGTTTAAACCTTGGATAGAATAATTTCGAGAAGAGGGTAATAATTGCCAGCAAATTGGTGCAACTTAATTCTTAGAACGGCTTTCATACAATAGTTTTATAGATAATATACAATCGAGTTAAGTTTTCAGACAACCGTTTTATCTCTCAAAAAAAAATCATTATAATTAATATAGCAATAATCGAAGTTACATATTGAGTGTATAAACGAGAGGCGGTATATGAAGGAACAAACGCAAGTTCTATTATTTGGCGGTGCGCCCCCGCATCAAAACAACACAACCAACACGCGGACGCCAGAGGGTGTGGCGTCTTTATTGATCTGGCACCCCCTCGTTCGGATAGATACAGTCAGTGCACTCGTGCCGGCTGTATTCACGTGCTTCTGTATAGAATTTTCGCCTTGCCGTGCTTTACTTCAACGCTTCTCAATCTATGTCCATGGCATATAGATACACATCGAAAAGAAGAGTTTGACCGCAGCTCAATGCAATATTAATCTTAATCTAACACAATTTCAGCGTATAACTAACTTCTAACTAAGTAACATGTTCTGTGGATGAAAATCCATGGATTTTTGGTAAATGGACAAGAATATTATTAATATCGCAAACAGAGTACATATTCGATTGAACAAGTAAACTACATTGTATCAGAAATTCTTCGTCGTCATGAAGATAACCAACTGGCGCATGAGAAAAGTACACGTGAATCAAGAAATTTAAAAAAAAAACTCGTCGCTTTTCCTTTCTTCCTTCACGCTTCCGCATTCTATACCAACTCCTTTTTACTTTCAGTGAAGATTTCTTCGTCGCCATGACATTTTCACCGCGTGATGCAGAATTCTATAACTAAAGGAGTCATTCATTCCCCCATGGAGTTTTCCTTTTCTTTTATGTGCTACCACATGCTACATGACAAACAAATTTATTTCTGCAGGTCATTAGCTTCACGCGCGTTGCTGTTGTTCTCTGCGTAAAAAACAGCTGTTTCGGCAAGTAGATATAGAAGGCCGGTTCTTGAATTAATCAATACACGCTAAATGTAAATCTAGTAGTAGTAAGTTTTCCATCAAAAACCGGGTCACCAAAGACATATTTATTGCAAAATGTGGAACTATCGAAGATATGTGCAATGAAAAACAATAGTTCGTATCTGAATACTTTTGACAAACATTTAATATTCAAGTAAACTAAGTAAACGCACGGGAAATATACTGCTCATCAACTTTAAAAAAAAAACTAGAAGATAAGCTAGTATGACAGTGTAATTACTGAAAGTTTAAGAGTACAATGATCTGGATTATCCTGTCTGCTCAGCGGCTGATTTAGAGATGACGGGGCCCTAAGCGCACAATCAGTTTTCACCGCCACTTTCGGAATTTGGAGCCACCCCTGGCATGAGAGGCCCCAGGCGCACGCCTCCCACGCCAGTGCATAACTCCGCCACTGCTATATACATAATTTATAATTCTCTTAGATTAAAACTGTCATATCAAACTAGCACGAATTGCAATCATAATCATAGCTGACATAAAAACCTTTTCTACGACGGCGATTTTTATGTCAACTACAAACCAATTAATTTAAAACTGCCACATACGAATAATGCATGCGCAGCATTAATGGAGTATGACATTACCGAAAAAGTGGCGCAATGAAGTCAATTAGCAAAGTCGAAAGTCGTGCTCCAGACGGCTTTTGCTGTTACTCCTGCTACGCAGCAAGAAACCCGACACGACGGACACTTTGACATTAATATCTGCGTAGTCTGCATCCAAGCCACGCAAGCAGTCGCCAGGAGCGAGCCGACAAAAACCACGAGCGATTTTGCAGCATTCCCACATTATTTGCAAATCGAATGAGCGCTGCTGCTACTCGCCGTAATGGCGATAATGGCCCCCTTTGCTAACAACCGACTACCTAACGCTAAGCTACACAGTCGCAAAAGTTGATGATTAACTGGCCCTTTTTTCAAATCTAATAACTCGAAGCATATAAATTTGCTCTTCATTCGAGAGCTTGGTTACCATTACAACGATATAGAGTAACAGAGCAGCAAGTTTTTTTTTCATTTGAATTTTGCATGATTGCATTTATTTTTTGTTCGCCGCTGAGTTAATTACTATTTCCATTTGATTTTTTGAAACTTTCCGACAGCTGACATGCGCCGAGTAAATAATAGTCTTATTAATGCCAAAGTTTACTCTTGCTTGTTGGCAAAATTCTCAGTTTACAGGAGTAGTGATTGTGACGTCATTGTATGCTGCGATCAATGAAATCCCACGAGTTGTAGGAGCACTATGCGGCACCTGTGCATACCATCCATATCCTTCTCAAGTTTTCTTCCAGTGCGTGCCAGAAGTTTCTATATTAGAGTTTACTCACATAAGATACTGTTACACACACTATTGCACATTATTAAATTTAAGAATTAATAGTGCTACTAATAGCAATTGGAGAATAATTCGAATTTCGGTACCAATCCGAAATACGTATCCCATCTCGCCCTGCTCCTAAACCATTATAACGTTGACACAATAATAAATATCAGGTTTTTCTTAGTTGTTGTATGAAAAATAGCTTATATCTATCTATAACTCTATATAACTGTATGTCGTTTTGTTGCCTTCCTGGCACCTGCGTTTCCGAGCTTTTCAATGAATGAATGAACATGAATGAGCAGCACTAAAAAGCTACGTTTTTCTTCATCTGCATTTTCAAGGATTGCAAGATTTTTATATTGCAATCAAACAAGATCTTCGAAATTAATCAGCATTGCTATCGCTGGAAGTTCATTTGAAATGCATACTTTGGAAACTATCAAGTTCGGTAAAAATAATGTGTAGATCATTCATGTGCATGATTCACTCACTCACTATATTAATATAGTTCCGTGAAATGAATTGAAGACCACATAATGAGTCATGCCGAAAAGTTGAACGTATGCGCTTTGCCTAAATGATACGATAAATTTTAGATGTTCGATTCAAGTAATATGGCGATCAAGGTTTTCGCACGGCATGGCGACGCTACCAACTTGTAGTAACATCAGTTTTTAGGAATATTTGCAGTCGCACGTGCTTGCAAATGCATTTATTTCGTTAATAGCTTTTATATGATGTTGTGTCCGAGGACAATATTAGGTGTGGCAGTTTTATGGAGAATTTCTATAGTGATAAAAGATTACTTTATCTAGCTTGACTAGTTCTGAGAGAAGACTTTAATGTAATAATTACATACCAATGTTAGTGTGGTTCTCATCTAGTTAATTTTTCATTACTTCAAGATGCAACTGCATTCAGCTGATTGTACTAACGGTGTTTGTGATTGGCTACTGATGTCGCAAAAAATTTTAAGCTCTTGTTTATTTAAATAAAATTGAAGAAGAGTATATGTACTTCGTTTAAGGCAAAAATTTCGAAAATCGGTTATACTGGTATAAATGTATTTCAACAAACGACATTATGGTCGATATACATGTTCTTTTTAAAGTTAATTTTGTATTTTGCTTCATTTTTAAGCAGTTTTGTACATGTAGTTTAAAAATTATCTCTGTGACGCGCAATTCTATATCACGAAAATAATATTTTTCTGAGATTTTTGTTGAAAACATGAATATGAATTTAAAAAAAAAATGATTTAAGTACATGCATAATTCATTATCATCAGTGCAAACTGTTTGTCGTTGTAAACAATATAGCCACCGAGTAAAAGATGATCTCAAGATCATAGTCAAAATATACAATTTCATTACGAGCGAAGTATTATTCAGACTAAATACCGCAGCGAATCAATAAAGTTAAATGGTCTCGAGAACTAAAAAAGTCGCATTTATATGTTGCTTTCAGTGATATATTGTTTCTCAATCTAACACAAGTCGCAGAAACATACAGGTGCATCGACTGCAATCATGCTGCACATAATAGTTATTAACAAATAATTGTAAAAGTACGTAAGTATAGCTAACGCGCCGATGGTTCGTCGGAAGCGACACATAACCTTATCACAATCAACAAGGAGAATATCAGAGTGGCGCTTCCGTAGACGAAAGCGTCGCAAGGTGCTCTCATTGTTGACTCCATGGCAAGTATGTGATGCAATTTCAAAGCAGTCGAAGCAAAACAGAAAATGTCTGCAGCGAGCTGCCGCCGCACGCAATACGGGTATCAGCCGTATGCCATGCCAACAGTGAATAAAATCGATGCTCGCACGATCGTGTCGGCATGGCGTTTTCATTCATTGCGCGATTCCGCCGCCTCGCATTTGGGGTTGACATGACATGAGAATGTACTTACATCGGAAATGTCTTCGAGGCGAGAAGAGCACGTCCGTCACAGGCGCGCACACACAGTCCGCGGACGGGAGACACTTGGTGAGAAACGCAACGGGTTCCAAACTTACAGCACCATTGGTATATCACTATTCCGGTGGTGTGAGTCCGTGCGTCGACGAAGGCCGCTTCATGTGACGAGGAGCACGCGAATTGATACAACGGCGGCTCGGCTGGATGAGGCGTAGCGGCTAGATGAGTCGCGAACGCTGCGGATTCGAATTCTTTACTTGCAATCGGCAGCGCGACGCTCTCACACCACTCCAACAAGACGCAACATCACAACACTAGTGACACCAGGCGCAGGACTACACGAACGCATCGAACGGGCGAGCGGCGACTTCGTTGAACGTTTGCTTCGCGATTCAGCTCATCGGCTCTCGCCGGTGTACCGAATGGTGGCGCCGCAACCGTCGGCTCTCGGCGTGAATATTGCTCTTACGAAGACTCCTAGTGTTCTCTATTGGTGCTTCTAGCACTTAAACTGTTTTTTGCACTAGTAGGTGCAATTTTCATTCAAAACTTTTCTAGGGTTTAATGATCAGTTCTATTTTATTGATATAGATACAATTATTGTGTATTTATATTATATATTTTAAGTACATTGTAATTTTAAAAATTGAGAACAATATCACAAATTTTTTGCTTCAAGCATATATGATTGCCTATGTATTAAATTAATTTTTTTTAATGACGATTGATCTATTTTATTCAAATCAACATAAATTTATTTATTTATTGATTTATGTTGTTTTGTAAAATAATATATTATTTTAATATAAATCATTTTTGATGCTGTCATTAGAAACAAATGCTTAAAAATGTATATATTCAACAAATTATGTAACGAGGTTATCCCTCACGAACGCTTGTAATGAAGCTAAATTGATAATTTAATTTAATATCATTGCACCAGAATGGTTTGATAATAGCTTTAGTTAAAAAGCGAGCAACGCAATCCAAGTTAATTTTAACAAACTCGGCCACGAACCACATTGTTCTTTACTGTATTTAAATTCAAAAACGTGCGCATGCGTACTCGCAGTTTAACCTCACTCATTCTATCGATGTATCAGATGACGTTCAGTCATGTCATCGTAATCAGTCGATAAATATTTGGTATCACATGCTTTCAACCAAGTGCCATTAAACGTCTCTAGAATTCCACCATGAAATTATGGCTTGTAGTACTCCACATCGTGTTGGTCGGCTGTTCCGTGTGGGCGACTAATTATCAAGATAATGAATTTGCCGAGTTCGAGGAATTCGACGCCGACGAGAATTTCGTCGACTCTAATAGCGCCGAAGCAAAGCCAGGCGCTGACGAGGTGGCCGATATTTTTATCTCACCGGAGGATGAGGACGACGATGCTGTAATCACAAATGAAGATGACTCGGAGTTTGAGCACTTCCAGGACACAGAGGAGTTTGAAGGGTTCAATGAGCGAGAGGAGAAAGTGGAGAGTGAACCAAAGATCACCATAACCAAAGTACCTATTCACTTTCGTGCTAACTGGGACAGTTACTGGTTGGAAATTCTTATGATTGCTGGATTAGTGGTGTATTTCATTAACTTCGTAACAGGAAAATCGAAAAACACCATGCTTGCCAATACCTGGTTTCAGAATCACAAGCAGTTACTTGAAGATAATTTTGTACTTGTAGGAGATGATGGCAATCTTGAGCATAGTCGCGAGTCTGGAGGACTCATAAAAGAGTCAGAAAATATCTTTACACTTTGGTGCAGTGGTAGAACCTGTTGTGAAGGTATGTTGGTTGAGTTGAAGCTCTTAAAGAGACAGGATCTTGTTGCTGTGTTGGCGGGCATGATGAGGCCTGCTCTAGATCAAATCCATATTAAAATTACAATGGATTTGGATGCAATGGATTCCTTTGTCTTTGCTGTGGCTACAAAGAAAACCGCAGTGCATTTGTCAAAGGATATGGCTGATATTAGTGTTTATTGTCCTGAGCGAAAACCTGGTGAGAAATATAATATTCCATCAAACTTCCAAGTGATGAGTGAAATTGCTGAAGCCACATCTGCTATGCTAGACTCGAAAATGATGGCCATATTAAATAAATACACTGATCTCATTGATTATATTCATATTTCTGATCAATTTTCTGGACCTAAACAGACTGAGGATACTGGAGCACTCAAATTACCTGATGTTAAAAAAGTAGGTAAACTATGTCCAGGAGTCATATAAATATTATGAGATTGCAGTTGCATTTCTTTGCAATTGTGTCATAGTACTTCCAATCTAATCTCATAATAAGTATAATACTATTACTCTTTGTGTATTACAATAATATTTGAATTTCAGTCACTATTATTTGGTTTTAATATCCCCATTAAAGGGATGAGCCTGGAACAAGCAATGGATCACTTGAAGCCTCTAATGGTTATGGTATTCTATTGCATGGAAAAGATCAAACGTTATCGTTTATCCAAAGAAGGTAATGCTATCTTCACCTCTTCGGTTTAAAACTATGATTTCTTTATATTAAAACTTATTTGCATATAATTACTATAGGAAAGTTGAAAGCCGATAAGAATCGCCAACGCGTCGAAGAAGTTTTCTTACGATCAACCCATGTGGCTCGTGCAGAAGCTGCCGCCGCTCGTCGCGAAGAGAAACGCCGTCAGGAGAAGGAAAAAGTGATGGCCGAGGATGATCCCGAACGACAACGCCGTTGGGAGGAGAAAGAACAAAAACGACAGGCGAAAAAGCGTGCACCGAAAATGAAACAGTTAAAGGTGAAAGCTCTTTAATCGGCCCACATTGTCTGATAATCGTTAGGATGACAATAATGCCAATCAGGAATCGCATGAATCACTTGTGTTCCGAGCATTTTACATCATTCATCATTAATCCTTATTTATCAATCAAGTAATTTTGTCAGTAGTGGAATGTTTATCGTGAGTTGGCGATCTCGATGAATGTTTAAACGTAAGGAAAACTGTACCGGTTGCATTCATTTGATGAAACCATTTTCACATTGGTTTAGTTTTGTATGATTTGAATATATGTAAGAAGCCGCTTAAAGGTGGTTGCTAATTGTTCGTTTTTATGAAATGAAGTGTGTTTGTGAATAAACGATCAAATTTGTTGTTATTTGACGATTTAATAATAAATGAAGAATATAACAGGCTTGAAACACATAGCTATATATAAATAATATAGGGAATAAACTATTGATTTAATCGAAACATATTTCCTCATGTTTTTATTAAATCAAAAAAATTATTATTAATATGCCACGGAGCTGTTAGAGGTACCTCTGCTCTGCGTTCTTAATCTTCCGAGCGATGTGATCGAGATAGCTCTAGGTCATTCCATGCCAAATCGACCAAAAAAGTGACGAAATGATATCCATGTTCATGGAATTTGATGAAATATTTACCTTAGGTTCCTTACGGTGTTCCAAAAAAGAATACACAACATTACTTCCGTATATCCAATAGTTTCCGAGAACGAATTTGTCAAAGTTACTCTTGGAAATATAAGAACGCACTACATATTCCAAAAATCAATTCGGTGGTTTCGTTGACCTAAAAAGAAATGAATATGCATAATATTATGATTTTAATAATTTGTCTTGAAATGTATATAGATGTTGGTGACGACTGACTTCTACAACCACGACATAACGAAGCCAGTGGTATATAAATAAGTGAGTTCAATTTCATGAAATATATATTTTTCGATGTCTTATATTCTTAATATAAAAACAAGACAACCGTTCGTCCTTATCGCTATTCGATTAATTAGGAATGCATTTTTCAATTTATAATAACCCATATTGTTAATTTGTCACAGGTGGCAGCTTCCCTGTATCATCATTTGCTTCATTGATAAGCTTTAGATTTAAACTGATTACGGTCCGACAAAATTCATCGTTTAAAAGGTCAACGAAGTCAGCAATGACGACGTTTACACCTTTGGCTCCTGGCGATTGATCCTTCACCCAACTTAATTTTTGCGTGCACAGCTTGAGTCCGCTGAATTTCTTCAAACTGCCTGCTGAAAATTACATGCACCTATTACATTACACATTAAAGATGATTAGCATAACTTAAGAGCAGGTACTTACTGAATAAATTGAAGACAATTGTTTTTGCAACAGGAGTTAAAATGAATTGGGAGACGTATCCAACTTTCTCATTTCTTTTGGCTATATTTTTAGATAATATATCTACCAATTGATCTGGACTTGTAGTATTCGGCCATGGCGTTGGATATGCTTTACTCGAGAAGAAATCGAATTTTGCACAACTATCATGCCTGTATATTACCAAAATCTAAAAAATAGACATAATAGACCTAATTGTCATACTCAAATACTTATACTATGCAGTTCTCACTTGAAATTTATTCTCATTCATGTAATCCAAAGTTAAATGTTCCATATAGCAAGAAATCGAAGGAACAATTTTTCCATGAAAATGTTCTGTGATCATCCTCCCCAGCTTATCATGATCCGCATTAGTAAATTCGTAAAAGTGCTGACAATCGAATATCACAACCTTGAACAATATAATATAATCGTTTTGCAATTGAATACCGCATCTAATTTAATAAAACATCTACAAGAGATCAGTGGCGGATTTAAGTTCTATTGAATGGGGGGGCAGGATTGTTTCAAGTGGGCGCCTGCACCAAACGGATTTTAGTTTCCATTATCTATAAGTCTATTTAATTTTGAAGGAGGCTAAGGTGGCGCCATTATAGACTTAATGAGGGCACGGGGGCCATACTAAATCCGCAACTGCAAAAGATGTTATCTAAATAAAACGTTGTGAGATCATACCTCATTGGAATGAGCATTCAAGAATGTTACAAACTCAGATAAAACTTCTTTCATTGATGGGCCATAGAGACCATGAACAATGTGGAAGTCTCTGACATTATTGTTATCGACTTTGGTTGCAATTCGAAGATCGAAATATCTTACTCCCACAGATAATTGCTCGAAGATGCAGTACTGTTGAGCTTTTGACCATTTGCTTGTAATATATTTTATAATAATTCCCAACCATTTTAATTTCTTCAGAATATTATCTACATCTGGCGCCCAGTCGGAATGTTTATTAATGGTCCATGTTGCACTATCATGGGAACCTGAGAAATTAGTTTGTGAGGAAGAAGAATTAACATTTACATTCATATTAATGGAAATTTCTATGTATGCCATAAAAATGGCGTTTTTTTATGTAAACTTTTCCATAAATTATAATAAAGTTATATTATCATTGTCATAGTAATGTTATAGTTTTGTAGATGAATGATACTGAAAAGATAATCCCAACTTCATTATTATTAATGTATAATGAACTTCAAATAGAGATTGCTCTGCATGTTCAACATTCATTTAAGGTAGAATTAAACATTCGTATAATAAATAAAAGTTTAAAGTACTAAAATTAAATTTTTTAAATGCGATTACTACTCCATCTACAGGCAATCGTCTATTACTTAGACTAAATTGCAACACAAAACAAAGAACGACAAAGTCCACAGATTAACTATACTATGTATGTGCATGATCTTTAGTCTATGATATTATATATTGTATTTAAAAGCATGCATAATACAACAAGTGCAAATATTTAATCTACAAGTATCCATTTATTATCAATATAAAAGTTTAACAATAATGTCTACCTGGAATTGCTAAATGAATAATTGGAATACGTTTCAATTGCTTCGGTAAATGAGTCATCCAGGAATCCAACTGCTGCGCGAATTGAATTTCGGATGCCATGGAAGACTCGAGCAACATCTCCTGCTGCTTGAGGCAGAGCGTTTTAGTAAATGAGTCGACATCTGCCATCGTTGGATTATTGAAGAAGAGTTGCATGCACTGCCTGAGGTAACAACTGCAAGTAAAGCGCCATGATAGCGGACACAATTTGCCGGCTCATGATGCGAAACGCGAATGAGAATTTAGATTTGATGACTAATCGATTGTTTCGAATTTCAGACTATTTTCATTGCGAATGGTCGATAGCGACAGCGACGTGGCGCACACTATTACCGTGCTATTAGGGTTACATAGCGAAAACTTAGAGAACAATTCTGATTTGATGACGATATACGTAGGGCTTGCGTGCGGGCATTTTGTACAACACACACAAATCGTACATATTTTACTATGTACTAATACTAAAATCGCTGCCTGCAATCGGGTTAATCTTTTGATACGAAAGCCGTTGTCAAGCGAAGCCCTATGATTTATTGTTGGTTTAGGTTAAGCTTACGTCGTCCTTTTGTCGGTCAAGGGCAAATAGAACGTTGTTGGCTTTGTGTTGGCAACATTTGTGCTATTCGTAGAATACCGATCATTACCGAGCAAGAAGCATGTTGTTTTTGTTTGGCAAATTTGTTTGTAATAATAATTATATGGAAAGTAATTTAGAGGATGGAGTCAATATTTTTTTGGGTAAAGAGGAACGCATTATAAAAAATTCATAAAAGTAATGCTTATGTTAATTTCAAATGTTGTTTTGCGCAAAAAAAACAACAACAAAATATCACAATAGAACCCACAATTATATATTTTAATAACATTTTTATCGTAGATTCTTTTTATTGATCCAATAAATTATCAAAAATAATATTTGGATATACCCAATAGTTTTTGAGAGAAGAAATATTGGAGGGGGCGGTCCGCCTCGGGTCACATTGTTTGGGGTGCCAAGCTGGCTGGGTTGGGGGTGCGGAGAGTGTTAAAACTGAAATTTTACTACACATTTGCTGAAGGGTGAGGTGTGGGGGGGCTGAGTGAATTTCTATTGCCGATTGGCTGTATGTTTGCTGACTTAATAGTTTTTCTTATCGGGGAATGCTTGGAGAAAAGACCGCCCAGGTACCCTGGGACAACTTGTCTTGAATTGTCACTGTGCACAAGCGCAGTAGGCGCACGCCTAGGGCCTAGGGGCGGACTGCCGATTTTATAAGGCCCGGACATATGATAACCGGTGCCCCAATTTTTTAAATTTTTATTGAAGTTACCTTAGTTTGTATACAACTTTTTATATTTAACAAACTTTGCCTAACTTGCCATCGGCCTCCAAATTCCGATAACGAGAAAAGCCTTTTTATGATTAGATGTTTTTTAATCAAAAACATCAAAAACAATTGTCACCCAAAATGCGTCTTAATGTAAACAGCACACACTTGATTTTAAGCGCCTTTGGCAATAATGTGATACTGATACGACGTGTGGTTAGAGGTGGAAATATGGCAAATCTGAGTAATGGCCTAAAGATAAGGCTAAAATAAGGTAGCAAAATATGTTTATAATGACATAATACTAATAAGCCGTATAATACTCAACTAAATTATAAATTTTATTGTGTTATTGTAATTCATTCTTATTAGTGACCTCAATTCAAATGTCTCCACATGCCACTGTTATTTGATGCTTCTATATATTACTATCTAGTAATATTTATTAAGTTAGTGTACTTATATAACATACAACAACAGATTGTAGATTCATCACATCACTAAACAAAAACCTGACCTAAACTGTGTGCCAGTGCCGACTTTAGGCATGAGCACTTTCAAAATGAATAAAATTATTATATGCAGCAGTACATTTGAATATTTTTTTAACATACGGCAGAAAAGTAATTGGTGCTGGGAGAGAGCGCACCATACTTAACTCTTGCCCGACGCCCACTGTATTGCTAAAACGGCACTGCAAGCTGTATACATTTGAAATGGCTCAGTACCTCTATCAAATAAACAAATAACTGATAAATGTTTATAATTTTATTAATACTGAAACCATAAACATATACTACAATGTACAAATATAATATAGGTATAATTGTCATAATAAAAAATTGATAAGGAACCACAATTTAAATGTATTTTACTTCCGATTATACTTTCTAAATAATAGTTATATTAAAGTAGTAAATAATGCAAACATTTACGACAAAAAGTTATATGTAGTTGATTAATATTATAGATTACTTCTATCATGGGCAGCAGGAAATGTAACGAATAGGAATTAAATGAGTTGCAAAAGTTGCGCAAATCCGACAAGTACTGATTAATGAAAGAACCAAAACCGATCATGTAATTAAACAAATAGCAATAATACCACAGGCAATACTTGTTGCAAGTTACATCAGTTTAATGGTTTAGAGTTTAGACTACACTCAATGTTAGACGGAACAAACCGTGGTAGTTCACGGCCGAAATTATGAAATTTAAAAAGTGAATTATACAGAGTGGGGCTTAATAAAAGTTGGCCTGAATTACATATTATTTGTAATTCACGCTAACTAGGTTGGTTGCAAAGCAGACTGCCAAAGAATAGCAGTGATGAAAACATAAGCAAACATCGGGCTGTCCTAGGCAGAACCAAGGGACACTGTTTAATTACAGTGACGAGATCCAATGCAAATCTCGGGGTATCCTACGCAGAACTTATAGACACTGACCCTTTTCAGTGACGGAACCTTGCGCAAGTTCCGTGGTATCCTACGCAGAACCAATAGACACTGACCCTTCTCAGTGACGTGATCCTCAGCAAATCCCGGGATATCCAACGCTGAATCCTACGGACACTGTCGGTGCATTGATGAGGCAACTTGAGTAACTCTCAGAGTATCCTA
>JARJDU010013899.1:0-12223 GCA_030264695.1 Lissagria laeviuscula
TCCAATAAGACATCGAATAACAAAATCGGTAAGGTCAGTTAAGAATGAATTGGTTTAGGTTTGCTTTGGTCAGTATATTCTCAAGCGCAAAGAGAAGTCAACAGAAACGAAAATCTAGTAACGCAGCCGACGTCTGCGCTTCTTTGCATGATTTATGAATGCATGTAATTTCATTTTATTTCATTTGAAAATATGATCAATCTCTCCTTTTTACTCGTATAGTTCTCTTCTCTTTATCCTGCGTTCAATGTGAAGTGAGCGTTCGTCTTTTGTTGGTTTTCTTTCTATTGTGTTTCCATTATTGTGTAACTTTCGAAACAACACAAACTTTTTTACCAACAGAAAAAAAAAGTTGAAATTGATAAAAAAGAAAGAAAATTTAATCAGAACACTGTATTTGAATTTCAGTCGTTTTGATTTTAAGATATGTAACAAGTGTCTAATGTCAATATGTATTATTGAAAATAAGCAATATTTCAAGTTATACATTTCTGTTTATTTTAAATTTTCAATTAATCATTTAGCAAATTGATTTTTTTTCCAGGCTACATATTAGGTAATTAATTAAATATAAATTTTGATGATGTGCTGTATAAAATATAAGCAATTACAATTTATATGTGTTAGAGATGTTCTTTAGTGTTAACAAAAGAGTCATAAATCACGCTGTTTTTTACGAAATATTCCTATACAAATAGAACATATTTCAATGGAGCGTCTTTCGAGCACATCATTGTATACATATCCACCTGTGCGTTGTGCATTTTATCTTCTTCCTGCAAAGGAAGAGAAAAGGAATAGTACCAATATGTCCACGGCGAAGAACCCTCTTCCATGTACTATTTATAAAGTGCTTTTTTGTAAAATAAGCGCTGGGTGATAACCGGAAACGAGACGCTTGCAATAGAAACCTCTGAGGATTATGAATATTGCATAAAAGTGATGGCCAAATGTGGAAGTATGTTCAGATACTATTTCATTGCAAAAAAAACAACAATTTTTGCAATGTTAACAGTTTCTTAATCCGAGTTAGTCCATTTCAACAAGTAAAATTTAGATTTTGCTTTATATGAAATTCAACCCATAAGAAAATTATTAATGCCGGTTCTTTTCAATGAAAGTGCATTTAAAGATATGACAGTTGAGTGAGAAATAATGTGGCACTCAAACATTACTTATACAAAATTTCCTGTTGCTATGTAGAATGTTTAAATTTGGTACAGGGGTGTCCCAATAGTGCCGGGGCTTATTATGTTTTGATACAAATTTTTTAATAAAAATTTGTTGACTTTTTTCTTTAGTTTACCCACGAACTGATTATTTGTAATTTTATTATTGATGAGGTATGAATTGCAAATGTTTTTTTTCATTTGCTGCGCACAACACACGAAAAGATAATTAAGTTCTAAATATTTTTGTTAAAATTAAGTAGTTCTTGGGCTTTGCCTTGCCTTAAAAGTAATGCCGGGGCGACGTCTTGGCCCGCTCTGGTACCACTATACCACTGATTTGGTAGAAAACTGTCCTCTTTTAACGCAATAGTAGCTTATCATCTACCAAAAAAAATTGCTATTTATGTCTAAATGATGTTTTACTTGATCTGCGTGCACTCACAAGAAAACTTCTTTGAATTGTGACTTGATACTTTTGAACAGTTTTGATTTTTATGCGTGCTATAATATTTAAAATGAACTATGATTATGAATGCAATTGAGTGGATCTTATCAAATTGAAGCTACAATACGTTATTTCCAAAACAGTCTTGAAATATTTTGGCTGCAGATATTCTGAACTTTCAAGCAGACCACATGCAAACACAGCCATGTAACATATAAAATTTTATGTTTACTGATTAAATTTAGCAAACAAATAAGTCTGGACATTTGACAGAAATTATGTAAAGTGATTTTAGCAGACTTGATATTTATTATTAAATTGATTTCTGCAGCGACACAATTAGTTTGAACATAAAGTTAATAATCAGTTTTTAGTGACTTGGTGGCAAGTTGGGATAATATCACAATTGTTAATCTGCTGGTTACTAGTTTAATTTTCATAATAGCCGTATTGGAATTTAGTAGCTTTGTTTAGTAGATACGCTATATACCTAGTTATTGTACATTTCGCAGATTTAAATTAGTGTAACAGTAATGACGTACTTCCGATAAATGTCTTATGAAAACACTCTATAACAATCTAAAACTATAGTTTAATATCAAGCTAAGGGCTGACTCAACTCCATAGCCTTAAAAAAAAAAGCAACGTTCATATTTTTTCATATTAAGTAAATTAAACACTCCGAGCTTTTTGTATGTTGTACAGCAAGATTTGTACTTCCTCGAAACACTTTTATCGTCAATAGGCAGCTAAATTGAAATCTCGATCATGCAGAATAAATGTTTTTTGAAATTCTAAAAAATACCTAAACGGCAGCTATTTGAAACAAAAAGTTATTTTTCAGGTTAAAAAATATTTTTTTAATAATATAAAGTTATTTTTACGCATTGGAAAAAAAGAATGAGCGAAAGCGGTTGGAGAAGTTCTGAAATTTGTTTGCAGCCAGTAGGAAAAATGTGGTTTCGTGAAAAAATTAGTTAAAAATAAATTTTGGTTTTGCTGTAATAAAATTAAAGAAGATAGAGAAAGAATATAATATTTTTTGTTGTAATTTGCAACCAAAATATTGTATTATAATCAACAACTAGAAACGGATGTACTTGCAAATATACATAAAAATAGTGTAGACCAGTAGTGGCCAAAGTGGTAGTCTGTGAGCAAATTTCGCGGGTCCACAGAAAAACTTGAAATATATTTACTCTTGTTAATTTATGTTTTAAGATGCAATAAAACATAATTCAATTCAAATAATATTCCAATTGAATATGTGATTTAAAAATTACCTTAATCAAAATGCAGTGCATTGAATATTAAAAAAAAACGAATATTCTTCAAAACAAATAAACCACGTTAAAATATACTCAAAATTTAAAATAATAGAAAAACTTTTTGCATGTAGTAAACTGATAACAAGATCTAAAAAACTAATAAAAAAGAAACAATTTGCTATAAAAGCAATATGTTCATTTAGATAACAATCTTTATTATTCTAATATTTTAGTATTTTGCCAGTCGAAAAGTTTTATTTGTACGAAATAAAAAATAAAATATATAAGTGAAAAACTGTGAAAACACCTCAGTGACGGCATTCAATCATCAAAAAATTGCTAGGGAGTTTGCATGAAAAGTTGTATTTCATTTTTCTTTCTTCCTTTTCTTCCGAGAAAAGTCGGTTTATCTTAGACTGTGTGACGGCGAAGGAAGAAAGAAAACCCTTTCAACGAGCCTCACCGTATGGAAGAAGCGTTTAGAAAACTTTATTCAAACTGAAACTTATACGTATATTGAGGGTGGAGGACGTTATGCAATATAGATGATGATATGAGAAAACTTAGCTTCAGAATCTCATTTTCTTCTCATACATGTTGACAATGCTACATATAGAGTGTTTCTCATCATTTAATCAAATGCATTTTCAATCTTTATTCATCTTCTTTTATTAAACTGTGTCTTGCTTAGCAACTGCAGAATATATCAAAAAAATGTTTTTACGGTAAAAATCTATAGTCAACATTAAACAGATTATTAATCACTTTTATCAAACTTATTACTATAATATCAGAATTATACTCAAAACATTGTTACACGCTATACAGTTATTATTTCCACCTTTATTCGATTTTTAGTTAGCTCTTAACCATTTACTATGCAGAAAATTACCAACTTGCATTAATTTAATTGATAATTATTTCTCTGTTTAATGTAGATGAAAATCGATGAGCGTATTATAGTAAAGGTGCTATTGTCGTATTAGGTTTTCTGATTGGCATAGTGAAAAGTGTCTGCCGCAACGCGGGAAGCTGAAGAAAACCCTACTAAGAGTTGGTCCGACCGGGGCATTATTAATGCATAAAACGTTGCATTCATTAGCGCCCCGACGGCAATTAACATTAAAAATTCATCAACAAGCATCAGTTGAGCCTTGAGCGCAATCTGAGAAAGTGAAATCACTGAGAAGAAGAAGTAAAAAAGTCGAGGATGTAGAGGAAAAAGGCGTGAAATTAAATGCGTATCTGATACACAAATCAAAATTAAATCGAAATGCATGCTAATGAAGCGCTCAAAACTTCTATTAATTTTAGATTAGTATTTGTTGGCAAGATAATGAATCGTATTATGAAAATAAATATTTAAGAACTAAAATTTAAATTTATTACTTGCTAGTTATGTTTATTTTCATTTTTTGTATAAATTATTCCGTTTAATTCAAATGATATTTAATGTTGTTGGAATTGTTGCATGTAGTGTAAACTTGTTCGGTAGCTTACTTTTGTTAGCATTTCCTCATTGAAAAATAATACAAAAATAAAAAGCGATCCCTTGAGTGCTAGAAAACGACGTGTCTGGATCCCCGGATTTACTTTTATCTATATCCATTCTCTGTAAAATATACTAGGTGTGCTAGAAAATTATTTACCAATAAAAACAAATAAAACTACATTGCAATAATATTACATAGTAATGATACCTCCACTTAATGAATTCCCACAAATATCCAGGAAGAAAGTAGTTTGAATATCTAATGTGAAAATAACTTTTATCTTTAAAATAAAGTAAGTTTAAGAAAAAAGAAAATTTGTATCACTCCGCGTTTGAACCTCGACCAATCCCCATCCTCCAATTTATTCCCTTCCCTCACAACTGCCCTCCTCCCATCTCTAGTTTCGTTATAAGTGCAATCGGCTTTTTAGGCCTTGATAAATATTGACACGTATTTATCTCCGGTGCGCGATCGTACTACGCAACGCCCCTACCCGTTGCATCACCCTCCAGAAAGGCAGATAAATGTGGCTCTATTGTCGAGTTGAAATGAAAAATATGCAACGTTTCCCCAATGTCTATACGTTTCATCGCTCCCATCCACAATCAACACACTGACACAATGCGAAATCATAAAGAAACAGAAAATATTCGCTACGAACGAAATAAATGAAATAAATAGAGAAGCAAAGAGAAACTAAACTACAAGAAATGAAAATAAGAGAGAAGGAAAACAGTTCATTGCATTTCCGCCTTTTACAAATATGCCACTTTATCTTATCTAATTGGCTACAATTAACAATTGCGGTATTCGCGGCGCTTTCAGTGTTATTTATTATTCCTCCTGCAACTGTCACTAAACTGATATTTTCCGAGTATGAAGTGTCGCCGCGTAGAAAAAGCTTTTGATGTAAATACAATGCGAAGTGGATAATTGATGTGATTTTAATTGTTTGTTCGATGGGGTTTGAAATTGCAAAATCAATCGAAACGCAACGCATATTGAAGCAGGAAATTAAACGTGATTAGAATGGCATAATATTGCTAACGACTTTCTCTTCTCTTGAGCTGGCTCGCCAGGCTTTGCATAAAACAAGTTGGGTTGTGCAGGATTGAATTATTCGCAATTCTTTGACGCAATGAAGCTCCTCCATTTTGTTATATATTGCGCCACATGCATGCGCAATAAGTCTCTGGACGTATTATGCAATTTTTTGTTGTCGGAACTATAACCAATTAAACTACATACTATATCAGATCTAATGATATTTTCCGAAGCGAAAATATGAATTATATGGTTATTATTGATCACGATCCGATTGATAGATAGCCTATTTTCCTTCAGGTATAATCGGTCCACGACTAACAATATAAAGATATTGAAAGCTTTTATGTGAAAGCGGGGCAATAATCTTATTCACCAACGCATCTATCACATCTACCCATTCATATCGGCATATCAAAACAGGTTCGGGCGTTGCTCGAGCGGAACTGAACCGATTTAAGGAAACAACACTGCAAGAAACTGACAAGAAAACACAAAACCGCAAATCCCGAACGAGGGATGCCTGGAATTGAATCATGTTATAATAGCTTCCCGGTTGTTTCTGAAATAGATCTATAGACGGAAGTTTAATTAATTTATTAGCTTAGATTAGTAATTATTCTAATTTATTTGATCATTGCATCAAATAAAAAAAGATTTATAACTCAGAACCAGTTACAGATAAGTTTATTCCAATTGTTTCTTAAATAAACAAACTCTGTTCATTTACTTAAAATTTGCGATTTATGGTAAATTCCTCTCGCCATCATACATGTTGTATACCCATGCGAACTTTCATACTATTGTCATCAACAAGAGTATCATAACTCGGACGTATATGGTTATTTCCTTGCTCGTCGAGTCTTCAGCCAGCACCTAAATCAGACTAACAGGACTAACAGAGGATCAACTTGTCGGTAAAGCGCGGCAGCAAGGTCGCTACCGTCCGTCCAGGAGTGTGTTCGTGCCGTGCCTTCGTTAGAATTCAGCGGACGTAGAATTTCGAATATGCACCAAGAGAGGATAGCGTGCGGATCCTTTGATGTTGAACTCTTCATACACGATACAGGTCGAGTAATACAGTATACATGTTGATACCATCCAGGAATTCAGTACGTCGCCACCGCTGCTGCTGTCATTACTCAGTTGACCATGCTCCACGGTCCACCAGCGTGCAAAGCATTACCTCGTCTACTTTACTATAACCAAGCTTAGGCACATATGCTCTACAAGTAAACAAGAGATACTTTAATAATGTGATGTAAAGCTTTTTTTACACTCGAATGAAAAAGAAAATAAAAAACTGTTGCACAGAGTATAACCAGATTGCAAATCATCAGCAGAGAGAACTTTGAACTAGACATTACAAGCAATGGACATCAAACGATGCGAAAGCCCAAGTGTGAATACCTGCAACTATTTTATTGCAATTAAATGCTTGTTGCACTCTCTTGCCAAACACATACATTTATTTGTCTTTCTAAATCCCAATTTATTTTATTTGCCTTTTCAGCTAACTCTCAAAGGTTTTATCGAAGATGGAAAGAACAGATGGTGGATGAAATGACCGAAGGTGTTGAATAAGGCAAGTAATGGAGTATTTCAGAAGACACCTACTAGTTTGGCGGTTCGTGTTGCTTGCTATATGTTCACTGTTCAATTTCCGCCACAACGAACAATTTATATTCGATGACGCTTGCCGCTCGCTTCGAACGCATTGCATGAATAACAAAACGAATGGGCAAGAGACGCAAACGACAACGATGCTGGACATTCTCTAAGAATGGAAACAGAAATAGCGTATCGACACATTTACATAGATCTATAGAATCCAGGAAAACCCCAATAGTTAAGACTGTTGAATACGTAGCCAGAATTATTTTTTTTTGGGTTTTGAGTTTTACGTTATTCGCTTGCTAGGGGAACTGTTGTGGAGCAGAAGATTATTATATATTCACAAATTGTTCTAAAAGATGCTAGAAAGCATAATTCTTTAAGCGTGCAGCCAAATTTTTGAAATATATATAATGAACATTTTTCTTTCATTATGAATAAAGTTTTCTCTGTCGGTCGCCAAATTTTGAAATTGTTAAAAGTGTGCTGCCACAAAAAAAAAGTAGAGGCCCTAGTCAGGTTGACAAACGGTTCAGATAATACCCTCATTTGGCTTTTTATTCAGTTCATAAAACTAGTGAGTTTTTGAACTTTAATAGTTTTTTTCTCTCACTCAATAAAGTTGAAAATATGTTTCAATTTGGATTAAATTAAAAATTATAAGATCATCGCATTTTTTTAAGTTATGAAAAAAATATTTTTATATAAATTTGAGGAAAAACAATCCATGTTCATAAATAGATGAGATTCCATACTATTTAATACCATTTTGCGCATAGTTTTACACTGAGCCGTTTCCGAATAGCACAGGAATGTTTGTATGTGAACTAGCCTAACCAATTAGACTATCGCCTTAATGATGCTCCTATGACAAAAAAAAAATTCAAGAATTGTTGAGATTGTAATTTCGGCGTAAGGCAATATTGAATTAAAGATTTTTAGATTTTTATATTAAATTGATTTAAAAAAAATCCAAAACGTCAATCACAAAATATGCTCATACTTAACTTAATAATAATGACAATGTAATGTGTCATGATCATAGTTTATATTATTTGACTGAGGTTGGTTTTAAGATTAAATTCTATCTCAAATTACCACTTGCCACTAACATTACAGTCTTATCTACCTACCAATGAGAAAATAAGTTCGGGTAGATACGCTTTGCCCAATTATATCTGCAATTGTGAATTTTTTAAATCAAAGCGAACTATTTTGTTAAATAATAGAGTAAAAATCCTATTTAAAACTTTTATTCATAGATATGAAATATGAGACGATTTATAAATTTTGCTTGTAATACCGAAATTCCGATTTTTTTATATTTATAATTGTATGCTATATTCATATTTTCATTTAAATCAATATATTTTTGTTTCAATTTTATAAAAAGCGTTGGTTTTATATTTTCAGTAGTTAATAATAAACTTGCATAGACTTTGAAACTTTAACACAACCATACATCAATTTATACATATTGATTATTATACATATCTACATGCTTAGACAAAATTTTACCCAAATTCTAGGAAAAAAAAACAGCATAAGCACCTCTAAAATAATGGGTTTACTATGATAAAACAATGAAAAATTTAACAAAATCAATTCAAATAAAAGAAAAATCAAACAAAATTTGAAATTAAAATATTGATTGGAGAAATGATACGGACAACCCCAAAAAACTTGCTAGTTATCAATTATAATAGTATTTGACTAAAAAGGCAAATAGTTTGCAAACATTTTGACTGTGTTTCGAACAAATAAAATAAAAATATTTATATTTAGAGAAATGCATGATCACATGATCTACATATGAGCATGGTACTATAAGAGCACAATGTGATCCTAACCTTAAAAGTTTAACACAGATATCTGAAACTACTTGATCATAAGTAAGCATTATTTACCATTTTTATAAGTATGTTCCATAATTATCGTATTATTGTTGAGACGTAGGTAAAAAATTGTACGCTTCTCGCATGGTACAGGCAATTAGGTACTCACGGAATCACTGCACTTGCCGCTACAAAACTCTTGCGCCTTTTTCGTTCGTACGTAAAAGCAACTTACCACTCTTCTCACGTAAACTGCTATATAAAGTGAGTACTGATATTATAACGCATTGAGTTAAGTACTATAATTTACGCACAATTGCAAACTCAATTTTTATTATAAATTTAAATGACCGATGGTTGGAGAAATGTAACTGAAGCAAATTTCCATAACAAAATTTAGAGGTTATCTGTCAAAATTATATATTATAATTCAATATCTACATGGAATAATTGTCCTCATTTATTTAAATTTCTAACCTGGCTGTCTAATTTTTTTTGTACTAAAATCCAGTTGATATTTAAAACAGGTGTGTATGTACAATTTACATGAATTGTTACTATTTAACATATACGCATCTCATAAATATTTGCAGTTTTCAGTCGCAAAATACACAGCAAATCCCACTTTAGAATCGCTGAATTAGCACGATATAGTTTCATATCGAAACAAGTGTGACAAGTGCCTTGTTACGAACTAACCGAAACGTTGGGCACAAACGGCGCAGCGGCGAGTGGAGTGAATCCGTGAGTACGTAATTGCCATTGCCTGGCAAAAAACGTATAATACCTACGCCTTAACAGTAATTAAACATTATATAAATAATGATTCAATATATAAATAACGCTTGCTTACGAGATATTCCTTAAATTCATTACGTGCATGTGTGCATCCGCAGTTAGTTCCTTCTGTCTATTACTTGCGTAATTTTAGTTTTTACCAGCAAAGCACACCGTGCGATTTCATGCACTTTACCGAATAGGCGTAGGTATACTATTATAGCGGATAGAATAGTTCACCAATATCCAGTATTCGCGCTGGAATGCGGCGCTTTCAGCACGCATAATACAATATACTATTTTCTTCCATCGTGTTGAAACGACGCAAAAGCAGTAACATATTGTGAACAGGGTGCCATGTTACCTGCACAGGTCCACCAGCTCGCGAGCTCACGACCACCTATGATGTCGGTTTATGAGTTCGCTCATCACCCAAGTTTTTCGTGGCGCACTAGTTTTCATTGTGATAATTTATAATACACTAGCCCGGCGTTGCCCGAGATCTATTAACCTAATCTAACCTTCTTTTGTACCATCTCCCATCTTCAGCAATCTTATATGTTTCAATTTGTATAATTTTTCATTTATTTAACTTGATTCTGTAACATTTTAATTTTTGCTTTAAAGTAACCCCCATCTCCTTTTATTTTAAGAGTGCGTAACTCCGCCTATGTTTTTTCATCATTTACATATTGTAAATATACCAATGTTGCGTTGCTCTGCTCTTTTAATGTTTTTTTTTACAAATTTAACCACTATGATTTAAACCTACTCCTATTTAAAAAAAATGTTTGACCGTTTCTCGTACTACTCTCATTCCCATCAACCGTCATCATTTTTTCTGTAATTTTTTTTATTCGACTTGCTTTTGTCACATTTTTTATTTTTCTCTCATAGTAAACCTCTACCACCTTTTATTTTAAGGATGCGTAACTCCGCCTGTGTTTTTCTAATTTTTCCATATAATGTGTATACCAATTTTGTTTAATTTAGTCCAAGCATGTAGATTTGTATAAGTTTTGAAAATTGAAAGAAACAAAATTACATTTATGTTTATATAGATAGATAGGAGATATAAATTAAATTATCACAGATTGATCGATCGAGAGAAAATTAGAGTGTGCAATGCGTGTGGAACGGCGTATTCCTGAGTCGTCCACCAATATTCTGCATTCAAGCTGGTATACGGCGTTTTCCACATTAGAACACAATATACTATTATGACCAATTTATTTTTAAAACTTTCTTGTTTCTGCTTTCTTACCGTTTAAAATGCTTTTTAGGCCACTCCTTATTTTCAATTCTGAGATTTTGACGATATAGCTCCAGAATTAGAATTAGTAAACAATGTTTAACTGACAAATTTTGATATGGCTCGAATTACAGATATAATAATCCAATATGTATAATAATCATTTTATTAATTATTTATTTATCTTTTAAATGTCAATAAGTCATCAATTAATCCACAATTATCCCGCATCAAAGAAAGGTTGTGTTTTATAAATACCTAATAACCGTTACTTATTAATGAACATATCTTAATAAGTGCTTTCACTTAGTAAAGTTTTGCACATAAAACAGATCATTTAAGTATAATATACAGTATTTTCCCAGGATCTGACAATTCAATTGAACAATTCGACAATTCAACAATATATGCTTAACATATAACTAGTCCTGGCATGGCTCGACAGCATTGGTGATGATGATGGATATACGTGGCACGAATAGAACCGAACTGCTTTTACAATGTGCAACGTACAATGTACGACTGATACCTTCATAATGTGAATACAATCTTAATAAGCAAATATATACAGGATCTTTCAACAAAACCAACATATCTTTCTTGTACATATCAAATTAAAGAAATTAATGATGTACAAATCAAGTACAATTACATACAAAACAATAGAATTATTTTCATTTTATATATAGAAAAGGTCTTGAAAAGACTGCCAAACACACAGTTTGCTAATATAGTACAACGCAGAACATCTAAGAAGTACCGCTTCGAAACAGAGCATATTGTCCTGTATATTCATAGCAGTATCATGTCACATGCAAGTAAACGTTTTCCAATTACAATAACAACGCGTGACATGGCGGCAACAGCAGCGGCATCGGTGATGGCATTGACTATTAGCGCTTCTCGGTGGCTCGTCTAACCTCACTTTAGGCGATGCATACTTGAGTCTTGCAGATAATGCCTGGAAATGGAAGCCTTATTTACTTACAATCATGTATAATGATGTCCATTACCGGTTTACTGTTATTATTGAGGATATATTCTGCGGTGACAATTACTTCATGTCATCGGCGGAAATTTCATACTAAAGCAGAAGCACTACCAAGTACAAGTCACTGTAACGCAAAAAGCAAGTCTAGAAAATTTAAAAAGTTGTAATAATTTATTGCAGAAAATGTCCATTAGATGAAAACAATAAAAATTTGATTTTCCGTGCATGAAAACAAGAAAAATTGCAATTGACAGAATACGAGGGTTGTGATAATCGCAATTCTCTTAGGTTGAAACAGTAGATGAATGTAACTGATTCGATCGTTAAGCAAA
>JARJDU010013916.1:0-10016 GCA_030264695.1 Lissagria laeviuscula
CAAAGCTCTATCCAAAGGTATATAATTGATCCACATTATGAGTACTTGTAAAAGTATCATCTGTACCTGTGCGATATAATTACGCAAAAATTGCAATTTAACAAAAATTTGAGCGAAAATGAAACTCCTAAACAGAAAAATAATTCGGTGGGTGGTGGTGCATGGCCGTTCTTAGTTGGTGGAGCGATTTGTCTGGTTTATTCCGATAACGAACGAGACCCGTAACCTACTAACTAGGCGTATTTTCGACATCCCAAAGGTCCGCCAGCTTGATTGATTTCGGGCTTTCTTTTGTTGAGAGCGAATTTTACTGTCGGCTTACAATAAATTCTTCTTAGAGGGACAAGTGGTTTTCAACCACACGAGATTGCGCAATAACAGATCTGTGATGCCCTTAGATGTTCGGGGTCGCACGCGCGCTACACTGAAGGAATCAGCGTGTCTTCCAAGGACGAGCGGCCCGGGTAATCCACTTAAACTCCTTCGTGCTAGGGAATGGGGCTTGCAATTGCTACCCATGAACGAGGAATTCCCAGTAAGTGCGAGTCATAAGATCGCGATGATTAAGTCCCTGCCCTTTGTACACACCGCCCGTCGCTGCTACCGATTTAATGATTTAGTGAGGTCTTCAGGCCGGTACGCGGCGGCGTTTCGACGTCGCCGATGTTGTACTGGGAAGATGACCAAACTTGATCATTTAGAGGAAGTATAAGTCGTAACAAGTTTTTCGTAGGTGAAGATGCGAAAGAATCATTAACGTTGCTAAATTTAGCCAGTTTTATGAATTTGGGGTCGCATGGAACACAACTGTACGAAGTCACTACATGCCCCAAAGACATTGTGTTTCGACTCCAGGTCACATTCTGTATTATGGAGCTGCAGACTGATACAGCTGGTCACATTTACAAGCGAGATCTCGGATGTAATGACTTCTAGGTACCTAACTATGGATGGGCCCGTCGCCAGGCTGTAGAAACTGAGCTTAGTACTGGACGAGCGCTGCGTTCTGCCTCTGCATGCCGGTGCGCCTCCACAGAGACGTGACTGCCATTTGCAAGTAAACTTTAGAGTTGAAGAAAATTTTGTGGGTCCTAATGGTGCCCCTACATAACGTGATGCCGCCATCCTTTGACCATATCTAAAAACGTCACCGGATGCTGTTTAGGACGAGATTTTGAGCTTTTTTCGGAATTTGAATGCCTATATGTTATAAGTTTCGCTAAACGTACTCGAAATAAATAGTAAGCAAAATCGAAGACGTGGATAACTTTATTTACCAAGGAAGTGTAATTACGAAGGCTGACGGCACAGAGACGAATTTCCACGACCACATACAAAGGCACAGCAGTCTTCCTGACTGGTGACAAAAGTACGGAAATCAAATAACTTTAGCAACAGAACAAAACTCCGGCTCTTCCGTACAAACGAAAAATCTATATTTTTATACGGGTACAAAATCTGTAAAACATAAAAGCTACCAACAACAAGCTACAAATCATCGTCAATTTTCTGACCCAACAAAACCTCAAACAAAGCCCTTCGACAATCATGTGGTGAAAACCCTGTGAGCCAGAAAATCAAAAAGCGCAAATAGAGGCTAAAATAATCATGTGATATGAAGAAGCGTAGATGAATAGAATCTGCATGTATCACGTAGAATTGGCAGGCAAGCACAAATCTGAAGACGATCCATCGCCGATGAACTTAAGTCGCAAACAACGTCTTGGGGAGAAGCACAAAACCGTGCCCGATGGAGTGTTCACAGAAAAAATAGGAGCCAAGAAAGAACTCGTATTTATATGTATATACAAGGCATATTACTCAGTGCAACAAACACTGTTAGTTACAATTAAATAAGCTTTATATATGTTGAAGTTCTACTATATATTCCAATGTCATTAGACCAATTATTGATATAATGAATATGTAAAAATAGGTAAGTATGTGTCACACATTCCAATGCAATCATACTGATTTTAACTAGGCATACTATTATCAATTTATAATGAATATTGTTAAACAATTATTTTTTTGCAATGATGAACTAATTTCATATTTACAATATCGATTATATATGATCAACATACTAAATCATGTACCAATTTAAGCAAATACATTGGTTTCATACTAACCTTAGTTAGTTCAGCTTGACTCCTCGCAATAGCTTCCTTCCTTGCCTTCTTCTTATCATCTTTCTCACTAACAATAGCAATGCTTAGGAACTGTTTGCACAAATCACGAGCGAACTCCAACGTCTGCACCACTTCGTCATACTTTGCGACCGCAGACTTCTGATCGGCGTTCAAGTCCTTGCCGGATTTCTGAATGTCTCTATAAGACTCCAACTTGGACTGCAATAGAAAAACATATGAAGTAATATAATACATACATAGTAAAGTAAATGTTAATAGCATCAATATAACGAAGACATGCCGCTGTCGATTCGAGAACCACGCTAGCCTAAATACAAACAGCAAAAAAAGCGTTGCGGAATATCATGGCGGAATGCACGCTTTGCATGTTTGTATCGGCATGTTTTCCGCCCGATGTCGTCATCAGACGGGTTGTGTTACCTTGCGTTTCTCCAAATTACGTATCTTATGCTCCACCACGGTGATGGCCTGTCGCAATGGCGTAGAGTTCTCCAAGAGACCGTTATCCGAGCCGGTTGCAACCGCTACGGCTGCGGGTTTCTCAATCTTGACGTTCGCCGCTGACGGCATTGTGACTATGTGTGGCCGCGCGGTCGTTCAATGAGAGTAGCGAGAAGAGCCCACGGCCTTCTACTACAATTCCCGATTAGAAAATCACAACGCGGGGATGCTCCTGCAAGACCCGCTAACACTTTCCGCTGACTAATTTGCGAGGAAATGATGGACTCGTGCGACGCTGTGTTTCCCAAAGGCAATAGGTTCGACGACGACACGCAAGTCACACTCGTGCGCTATCACGATACGCCGATACAAGTATTTTCTGTCTCTAGAATTCTGTCAAATAATTCTTGCTCACCACTGCCTACAGTGCGCTGGAAGAGAAGGAAACGGAAGAGATGCATACTGAAATCCCCACCATCTTTTTTAATTTGAAAGCAATCTCATGCCGAATCACGAGACATAAAAATTATATTATAGAATTAGTAATTTGTGTTTCTATTCAATGCGGATAATTTTCAAAATATTTAAATGTTCACTTGGTAATCAACAATTGACTTAAACATTGCCAGGTTGACCTTTAGTCAAAAATGACAAATTAAAATTGTTAAATAGTTGAGACAGTAGGTGCACTCATAGTACACTGGCGTTGTAAAAAGCCATTTAAAATTTACTGTGCAGTCTGAAAAGCAATTATTAATTAAATAAACTTTTTATATGATAATTATTATTGATATTAGATCAATTTATATTCTAATTTGTTCGTAGTATTTATACCAATATAATTAAAATTATGATTTACCCTGTACGTAAGTAGACAAGTAAGACTGTCAAAGAAACGTCAACCTGATCAATATTGCAAATGGCGGCACTGGCTGCTGGCGTCATTGACTCGTTAAAAAGGTTTATTTTTTACAGTATTATTTACTAAACAATCGGTTTCGCAGGCAATGTGCGAAGTTTAAACCAATATCATAATGCACAACATAAAAGTATAAATGCAATCTTTCAAATACAGGCTTTAGGAAGTAATATTAATACAAACTGTGATAGGCTTGCATCAAGCCTGTGCGCGGAATGGCAGAACAAGTTTTCATGAGTGATGAGGCGCTGCCGGTGGGGTGTGCAGAAGAACCTGCCGCAGGTTGTACCCAAGAAGAAGAAGATGAACATCAACAGAACATGATCGCCCCGACGAAACAGTCACCTAGCGCAATTAGTGGCGAAAGCAATGAAATCGCCTTGCATCCCCAGGAGTTTCAAGCAGGTGAAAGTGAAGAAATGGAGCAAATGGAAACCAACGAATCTGAAATCGATGCCGCCCATCATGAAGATAAAGAGCATAGTGATAACGATCAGGTGGGTGAGCCTGCTCAAAGTGCCACCACCCCAGAAGAAGAGTTTGTCTTCAAATGTGTTTTCTGTGATCTCACATTAACAAGTAAAGACAGGCCAAAGATCATGGAATGTCTGCATAATGCTTGTGGCAGTTGCATGGATCAGAAAATTCAGGAAATCAATGATTCAGAATTGAAGAAAATTACAGGTATGCATTACTTTTATCGTTTTCGTTTGAATCTGTAAAAACATTTTCTATTTATAGAAATTCAGTGTCAGGCATGTAGCTTCTTCATGAGGCCTGAGAATATCATTGACAATCAGTTCCTCTCAGATACTGCTTCAGATGACATCAATAAATATGAAGATGTGAAATGCAGCAGTTGTAGTGATGAGGCAGTAGCATCAAGTTGGTGTGTTGACTGCTCAGAATTTATTTGTGATGATTGCGTTCAAGCGCATCAGCGATTGAAAATCACCAAGGATCACACTATTAAACATAAAGATGAAGCTGTACAGGAGCTTGCTAGTGCCAATACTGGGGAAACGCCACTTTATTGCAGGTTGCATCCGCACGAAAGATTATCGCTGTTTTGCGAAAACTGCGATAAGTTAACTTGCCGAGATTGCCAGTTGATGGAGCATCGAGATCACAAGTACAAGTTTACGCATGAGATTGCCTCGGATTGTCGGCAAGCTTTAAATGCTATGTTGACTGATATCAGGTAAATATAATTGAAAACTTTAATTAAAAATTTCTTAATTAAAAATTATGTTTTACAGTTATAAACGAGTATTACTTTCGAGTGCAATGAAGGTAATCGACGATAGGCAAAGCTTGATTAACGAGAAGAAACAGGCATTAGTACAACAAATCACCAGTTTAGTTGTCAGGTACATTAACTTTTAAAAGTACTCTTTACAGGTTGGCTTACATGTAACTTTATGTTACAGATTAACAAATGCGATTAACCTACGTGGAAAGCAACTCGTCGGACGCCTCAATGAAATCTGTGATTCCAAACATAAAACTTTAGACGAGAAGAAAATTGCCTTAGACCAGCTTTCCCAGGTTACGGATCATTGCATTTTATTCACCCGCAATGTTCTCGATTACGGTAGCGATAACGCACTACTGTATTCTAAGCGGCATATGGTGAAACATCTCCAACGAATTAAATCGCGTCGCGCAGATATTCCCAATCCTGAAATTCCAGTACGTATTGATCTAGCACTGGAAAAGGTCCCGGATCTTATAAAAGGTATGTTTGAATTAATTCTTAGTCAATTCGACTGTGCATAACTTACTTTGCCATTTTCGAAAACAATTCAAACTAATGGTTTTTGTCATTTGCTACACTCGAAACATTAAGGATTAAACAATGGTAAGCCTAGCGATAGTAAGTAATTATGAAGTAATTACTAATTGCTGTGACTTCTGTTACATTGATTTTTATTTTCAGTCATCAGCAGCATCGGCCAGATTATTGTTGATGGACGCGTGTATCCATCATTATCGCAATCTCCTTCCAACGTAACACCTCAGAATTCTCCTTCCCCGAATACGCTACCACCCCATCAACCTCCGCCACAACAACAACAGCATGGACCTCCACAAGCATCGATGAATAACTCGATGTATATGCCACCACAGCAGCGAATGATGGCACCATACACCATGCAACAATATCCAGGAACATCGAATCAACCGCCAATGATATCCCAAGTCAACATGCAACAACAGATGAAACAACATCCACAGAATCCCATTCAGAATCTCTCACAAACCGTTCAAAGTTTGAATACTGCGAAGATGCCACAAGTGCCACAAGGTAAGATTATTAATGCTAACTGTGATGCATCATCTAAATATGTACAATAATGTTTCGTTAGGTGCCATGCAAGGCGTTGCAATGAATGCCCTAAGTCGTCTCTCGCAGCATCAACAACAGCAACACATGCAACGAGTGCAACAGCATATGCAGCAGCAGCAGCAACAGCCAGCCGGCATGCGACAGCCTGGAATGCCACCATCGATGCACGCAAGGATGCAGACTCCTGCAATGAATCAACAAGTAAGTGTCTTCCAGCGATCATTGGTATAATCTTACTGACACTGCTCTCTTTCCCACCTAACTAGCAATTTGCGTGTCTTAAACGTCAGCTCGTTGAAAAATATTCTCAATTCGTCCCCGTTCAAAGAAAATGCACAAAACTCAGTGACGACTCGCACTATCATAATTAACGTTTTGCATAACTCATTCATCGGGAGCAAGGGCTAGGAACACACATTCGATTCAAAGATCTTATCAGTACTAAAGTGTTATTACTTATTGACATATTTCATAATGAATGAACAATCTCCTAATATGACAATGCTGTGCAATGTTTTTTTATATATATACAACATATCATGTAGTATTTAATAAATTTATTTTATTTATTTGATTACATCAATAGATGCGAAAATAAAAACTAGTTTATTACGTGCCCCTCGTTTTATTTAATTTTCATTGCCATTGCCATTTTTTGCCTTATTTGCTAGTCGTGGGTATTGAATTTTTCTCAAATTTTGAAGGTCTCATCATCCACACACCCTCAGACTAATCTACGCAATCTTTTGCAACCTTCCGGGAACAACGCCGTGTACATTCAAACTGGACCCAATCAGTACCAAGCAGTTCAACCTCAGTATGTCCAACATTATCAGAACCGTATGCCAGGTCCTTATAGACCTTCTGGTGGTGGACAACAGCCGCAAGGCCCTCCACCACAATCGAGTCCACAAGCAGCACAGGGCCCAGCGCCGGGACAGAGGTATCCATATCCTCCACAAAGACCACCACCCTATGGACAACATGCGCCAAGGGCGAGTCTCATGGCTGGAGGAAAGTGGCATATTCCACAACATGGCAATGGGGCGGATCCTAATCTAAATATGCAGAAACATATTCCTTCCGCACCGACCCTAAATAGTAATTATAAGATCATGTTGAAACCCCAAAATGGTGGTAATGTCACTTCGACGAATCCGAAAACGCCCAGTCCTAATAACTATCTTAGTAATGATGTAAGCACTTTATCTGAATATTTTAATTTAATTGCGATTAACTTAATGCAAATATTTTTCTAGAATAATACTGAGAAAAGCTTAGATAAATTCTGCGAAGAGTCTGTTAATGATTTAATGGCCACCATAGCAAAATTAGATTCGAATGGAGTGCAAGTGTTGGCGGAAAACAGGCCGAAAGGAAATTCGCCCCATGTGGATAGCTCGACCGGAGATGTAATGGGGAAAATGAAGAGCGAAACGGCTGAGAAAGATGATCCTAATGAAGATTGGTGCGCGGTGTGTATGGATGGAGGAGAATTGGTTTGTTGCGACAAATGCCCGAAAGTGTTCCATCAGTTCTGTCATATTCCGAATTTAACTGTGGAGTATGTGATTTTCAAATTATTACCTTTCTACATTCATTTTTTTATGGAACGTTTAATTTTTTTTCACAGGGAAAGTGACACATGGCAATGCCTTCTTTGTTTGAACTTCGCGGATATACCAGATAGTGTTCCTCCAACAGAAAATGATCTTTCTCCAAGACAACGCAAACTTGCTGAACGAATCGTTCTAGAGTTATATTGCCAATATGAAGTCAGTTTACCTTTTAGAGAAATTATCGGACCAGAGGTAAATTTATATTCAGTGTGTTCTTAAATTAAAGAACGTACTAATAATAACTGCAAGGGAGCACAACCTTGCAAGGCGGGGGGCTTGATGCTCAGGGGGAGATTTTCTCTCCCCTTCATTTACAGTTGGGGGGTCCCAAACTAATGGTTACGCCCCTGGCACTAATTACATTTAAATAAATAAACAAACGAAATCAATCTTAACTATTTCAGAACCAGGCTTACCATGAAATAATTAAACGGCCAATTGCTCTGGACACAATCCGACAGAAACTTGATTGGAACACTGCAGAAAGGTACAAATCCTTGGATCAACTTGTAAAGGATATCCGTGTCATGTTCAAAAATGCACGACTCTTTAATCCCGTAAGTTATACAGAATTATATAGTATTTCTTAAATACTTGTATTGATAAACTCGATAAATTTGCTGTATATTTTATTTTCGCAGATCGATGCTCAAGTTTACAGCGATGCAACTAACCTGGAGAAGTTCTTTGACGAGCAACTTGAGAAATGGTTGCCGGAGTACGCCTACGAGATGTTTGGTGAAGACGAAGCCATTCCTCCACCTAACAAAAAATACAAACGAATAATTAATGAATGAAGGAATTTCGATATGATTGATTAGTAGCATAATCTAAACCTAAAGTAATGATGTACATGATATTTATTGTTAAAAAGAATTACGCAATGAGGGCTTGTAATCGGATTCGTTGTATGTAATATTTAAAACAGTGAGCAATTATTTTGATTTGGAATTGTCGGCTTAGTTAATGACTGTTGTTGTTAATATCTATTTTTATATGTATACATACTACTGGGGATATAATTATTTAAGATTCATGATTTAGTATATATTATTCTTATTCACTATTTATTATGAGCAACTACTATTCGCCTTATTTCAATAATTTATGTTAAGCATCGATAAGTAATAATACCTTGTATTCAGAATTTCGAATTCTCAGTTTAATTGTTAACATAATTATCTTATTGAGTGCATTATGAACAAATCTATTGTAAATCATTGGTAAATAATTAGTGATTTTAAAATATATACATATTGAGATTTTAGAAAAATTAATAAAGACCAATTTTACTTTAAAACAATCTAATCATATTCCTATGCCATTCTGTTGTGTTAGCGATTCATTCGAAGCCTTAAATCTCCAGTTTCCATGTGGACGGCTCAAAGCACCGAAACCACCCAATTCATTCTAAGTTAGCCAAGAACCACAACAAACACACTGACATCGAGCCCTAGACAGTCCCTACGCCATTCTTAACCGATTCAGTGAAAAATTTTATCTGCTACGCCGATAATGTCACACTTATAGCAGAAATAAAAAACGATCTCCAGAGAAAATGCAAAAATTTCTTCCCCCCCCCATTTTATGTACTCGATCGATTGTTTGAGCAACCCTACCCTAGAATAAGAATGAAGACAGCATTGATTGTTTTACACAACTTTTATAACTGAATTGAATATTTCAACGGAACCGTGCTGGATTCTAGTAAACAGTAGATGAATATACATTTTTGAGCTTTATGAGTAGCAGAAAAACCTACATTATTTCTTTTCCTCGGTAGCAACAGCTTCTCCCTCAGATTCCTCTTCGGATTCATCTTCCTCAGACTCTTCATCGTCGTCTTCAGAATCATCTGATGAATCATCTCCACCATAGTTGCCATAACTACCATAGCTGTATGATGCTCCGTCACCTTCTCCATAATCATCACCTTCTTCATCAAAGTTGTAAGAAGATTGGCCTTGTCGGCCAAATTTATGACTCCTAGCTATAAAAATATGATAACTATTAGTAATATGTACTGGCTATTACCAGAATTAAAAGAATCAAAATTACTTGACATGCTCAAATCCTTTGTCTGTGAAGTATCATAATTGCACTTAGGGCATGGAATAGACTTGTTCTTCTCATATTTAAAGCCTTTCCTTCGCACATGATCCTCACAATAACATGTCTTGCACCTTAGACAAGAATATTGACCCATTTTGTTGCAACTTTGGCCTACAAGTAAACAATTGATTAATTCTTAGATTGCATAGAAATTGCTCTGTAGCATATCTTACACTTATAGTTCTCTGATTCTAAAACTTGGCAACTGGCTTGATGCTCAAATTGATCATCTTCACAAAGAAATGAGTCGCAGAACGAGCACTTGAATAAACGACCGCCGTGATCCCATACACCACGTTCACATTCAATGCAAACTGCATCTTGTAATGGACAAGTGCATGCATGTGATTGCAAACATTTTCGACCATGGCAAACCCATGCCTCACAGAAGTCACATATTGCACCCTGAGAAAGAGTTTTTC
>JARJDU010013917.1:0-14870 GCA_030264695.1 Lissagria laeviuscula
AAAGACGGGCCATTTTCGGGAGAACTATAATAGGTAGCAAAATGACTCCAACACTGTCATAAAAAACATCTCAAGATGAACATTTTGGTAAGCGCACAATTGTTCTATGCTTAGTTTAGAAGTTACATTATTGCTCTTTTTTTTTGGTGCTCTTAGGGTCTCTACAATCTTAAATCCACCACTGATCATTTATATGATATGTATCTTATGGCCTCGACATCACTTGACGGCCACTTAGGCGGGCCTTTATAAGCTCTATTTACTATTAAAATTAAAATTGTAAGTTTACTACAGGCCCTCTCAATCTCGGCACCCTAATTAATCTAGGACCCAGTCAAATCAGTCTTCCTCCCTTATGGGGGCCTAGATGTGTCTCATAAAGTATCATAATTACATCATAATTCATTACTTTTTTTAAATTTTATTTTGTAATTAATCATGATTTCTAGTTTTGCATTGACTGATTGCGCTTATCGAGCACTACTTCAAGAAAACCAAGATCAATGTGTACTAATATCCGGTAAGAAAAATCAAAATATCAATAATAACAATATTTATATATTGTGGTGTTATATTACCTCAATTACTACAATTTCTACTATTATTTAAAGGGGAATCCGGATCTGGAAAAACAGAAGCTTCCAAGAAGATTCTACAATACATAGCGGACGTAACAGATAGAAAGGGCAATGTAGAAATCGTAAAAAACAAACTTTTGCAGTCCAATCCTGTACTAGAAGCTTTCGGCAATGCAAGAACTAATCGTAATGACAACTCTAGTAGATTTGGGAAATATATGGATATTGAGTTTAATTTTGAGGTAAATACTGTTCATTTTATTACAATGAAAATCTACTAAATCCAGTAATATATGCAGTGGCGTAGCTAAATATATCAGACCCTAACGCAAGCATAATCCAAGGAGATTCTTTTGGGTCGTAAAAAAAAGTAGCAACCTTTCGGCGTTAGGGTTATCCTTCATCCAGCGATACGCGACACACGTTTTTTTCACGCTTCAAGCGTTATTTACAAGCTGCGAGGAGCCGCTAATTGCTTACTTCCACAGTTACCTTGTTGTTGTCTTACTTCTAGCGTCAAATGCGTTGCAATCCTGCTAGTCTCGCCTTGATTTTGACGCGTTTCAGTTGCCTGCTGTGCCGAAGCAAAAAAAATGTAAAGCCTGAAATGCGCCGAAATCGAAATAAAACTAGCAAAATTGCTAGCTCCAAGCCACATTTACACACTAGTTGTCTAGCTTCCTCCGAAAAATTGTTTGCAATCTTGCCAGGTTGCTAGCGGTATCCTGTTGCTACGCGCGCTAAGTTTAGGGCAGCCTTAAAGCTAGACAACGAGATGGTAACTGTGGCTTGAGTAAGCGAATAACACCTCCCGACAGCTTATAAATAATGTGACACGTTAAAAAAACGTGTGTTGCGTACCGCTAGATGTGGGGCAATCTTTAGAAGATCGGAGGATCCTCCAAAGCATTGCGCATTCTTGCTATTATATTGCCTACGCCCCTGACTAAATAGCAATACTTTACAACTATTTGACTGCTTTCAAAATCAGCTTTTGACATATTATTTGTTTCTGCGAGTGTCGTCACTATTATTATTACATATATCAAATTCAAACAGTTAAAGTTTAACATGATATATCAATCAAATGAATTTACCATATTGTATTTTGATTACAGGGTAATCCAGTAGGCGGCAACATCTTGAATTATCTATTAGAAAAGTCTAGAGTTATCAATCAAGTCGTAGGTGAACGCAACTTCCATATCTTTTATCAATTATTGGCTGGCGCCGATGATGGAAAACTAGACGAATTACATTTGAAGCGTTCCGCAGAAAGTTATTATTACTTAAGTCATGGGGTAAACTATCTATAAATCAACCAATCAATTATATTTATGTATAAAAGTGTTGATAATTGATTGATTGTTTGTTTGAAATTACAATTGCAGAGTCAATCTAACACACATGTCATCGACGACGCCGCTGGCTTCAACGCCGTTGTCAAAGCTCTGTCTATCATCGAGTTTAACAATAACGAAACTGCTGATATGTTTAATATCATCGCAAGCATTTTGCATCTCGGCAATATTGGCTTTGTTGAAGTTGAAGGAATCGCTAATATTAATAAAACTGAAAGTTTGTCATCAGTAGCAAAGGTATGTCATTCCAGCTAACATACAACTCTCGGCCATCGGTCGGCCTAACATTGGCAACGTTGGCAGCGTGTTGGTAAAAATTTAACATACGTTTAGCCATGCAGTGCTACTTAAGAAAATACGATGTACTATATATTTGACTCTTGTTCAACGATGCTTTTAAAAATCGTTTTAACATTGTTGCCTAAACTGTAGCTTGATATTGGCATTACAGTCGTTGACTTGGGGACTTTCGCCAAAGTTAACCAATTACAACTTCATTTCCAACGTTTTACAACTAGGCTTTGAGCTCATTTCAAGGGCGCAGTTTGCATCTTCAGGAAAACTTGCTCTGTCGGAATGCATTTTTTATGACGGCAATATAGCGGACTGATGATGGCAGTAATCACTGGTTAACCATCATCCCTCAACGCATATTTGTATTGGCCGACGTTTCAGGATCGGCCAGAAAATGTTGGCCCGCCCTTTGGCCACCGTATGTGTGTTAGCTAGAATATCTCATCTCATTAAATTTACACCTAACAATAGTTGCAATACAAGTGACAGTTAACATTCTCTTCCTCTTTTTTAATAGTTATTAGGCTGTGATGTTGAAATTTTGAGTAAAGCCTTAACCCATAGGACCCGCGAAGCTCGCAATGACATTGTCACAAGTCCCTTAAACCGCGAAACAGCAATCTATGCGCGTGACGCACTCGCCAAGGCAATTTACGACCGTCTCTTCACCTGGCTAGTGAACAGAATCAACGCTTCCCTGCAACCGGAGCGTCTTCATAAGAACAAGGTCATGGGAATTCTAGATATTTACGGATTCGAGATCTTCGAAACCAACAGCTTCGAACAGCTCTGCATCAACTTCTGTAATGAGAAACTCCAGCAACTCTTCATCGAACTGACTTTGAAATCCGAACAGGAGGAATATATGCGCGAAGGCATCGAATGGCAAAACGTGGAATATTTCGACAACAAGGTCATCTGCGATCTCATTGAAGAGAAACACAAAGGGATTGTTTCCATCATGGACGAAGAATGTCTTCGTCCTGGCGATGCCACCGACATGACACTTTTAGCTAAGATGAATAGCAATCTGCGTGATCATAAGCATTACATGTCGCATCAGAAGGCTGATCTTCAATTACAAAAGAAAATGGGACGAGACGTAAGTATATTAAGTTGCCTATATTAATGAAAATGACTTGTTGTAAATCATCGAATTTTTAGGAATTCCAATTGATTCATTATGCCGGGACAGTGACCTACAACGTGAGGTCCTTCATTGAGAAAAACAATGACCTTCTCTTTAGAGACTTAAAGGACGCTATGATCAAATGCAACAATGGCGTTATCAATTCGGTGTTTACTAGCAAAGAGCAGGAAAGCAAGAAACGTCCGGAGACAGCAATCACGCAATTTAAGAACTCGCTCAACAAATTGATGAAAATCCTCATGGATAAGGAACCTAACTATATCCGCTGCATCAAACCCAATGATCATAAATGCTGTAACATGTTTGAAGGAGATTTGGTCCATCATCAAGTGACGTATCTAGGCTTGATGGAGAACTTGCGCGTGCGCAGAGCTGGTTTCGCTTATAGAAGGACCTACGATCTCTTTTTACAGAGATACAAATGCCTTGCCAAAGCAACCTGGCCCAATTACCATGGTAATAGCAAAGATGGCGTGCAATTGTTGATTGACCAATTGGGGTATACCAACGATGAATATAAAATGGGTAAAACGAAATTGTTCATTCGTTATCCCAAAACCCTTTTTGAAACTGAAGATGCATTCCAAGCTAAGAAACATGACCTGGCTTCATATCTTCAAGCTCATTGGAAAGGATACCAGCAAAGAAAAAAATACCGCCATTTAAAGACCAATGCAATTGTTATTCAGAAGTGGATCAGGAGATTTTTGGCACAGAGGAGAGCAATTAAACGCAAGGCTGCTGTTTATAAGATTAGGAGATTTATTGAAGGATTTATTACAAGGAACGGGCCGAAAACTGACATTAACAAAGAGTTTGTGGAATTGGCCAAGGCGCATTGGTTAAATCGCTTATCGAAGAAATTACCGAAGAATGTCCTCGTGGAATATTGGCCGCCATGTCCGCACTCATGTCAGGAAGCTTCTAACATGTTGAAGAAAATGAACAAGTTACATTTGGCTAGGATTTATAGATTGAAGCTCACACCGGAAAGGAAGCGACAATTGGAGTTAAAAGTTCTTGCTGAGAAGCTTTTCCAGAACAAGAAGAAGTGTTATAAGGAAAGTATTGAGAATGCTTTTAGGGAGGAAAGGATTTCTGATGAGGTTCGCTCTGTGTATAAGAGTTATGTCAACACATTGTCCGAGGAGAAGATCAAGGTAGGTTAATTTAAGAATCTGGTAACCCTACTTCATTCATGCTTTATTTTTACAAATTTGTGTATATAGGCAACTTAATATGCACAACTTTTAAAAAATGAATTTGATTTTTTCGATAGTATGGGACAATGGCAACGAAATATGATAGACATGGATATAAAGCAAGAGATAGGATTATGATTGTGACGGATGCTCATGTCTACATTGTGGAAATAAAGAATTCCTCTACTACATTAAAGCACAAGTTGCCTATTAAGAGTGTGACTATTGTAGTAACAAGTGAGAATGATGCAATGATGATGATCAAACTACCTGATGAATTGATCAAGAAAGAAAAGGTAGGTTTTACATAAATAATTAATTATTTTAATTATTAATGTATTTGGTTTGCAGGGTGATATTATTCTTCAAGTCCCACAATTGATTGAATGTGTGACTCAAATTGTTGCTGTAACTAAAGACACATCAATGCTTAATATTGCTGAGACAAATAAGTAAGATTAATTAAATTATATCGTCTAATCAACTATTTATAAACAATTCAAATTATTTTTTGTAGCATTGAGCACAACATGGTTGGTAAACAAGGCATTATTGATGTAAAACTAGGAAGACCAGAAAGTATTCAACGTGATAAAACTGGGCATTTATTAATAGTATGTGTAATTTATTGATATATTTATAAACATACGTTCATTATTTATATAAAAATTATTTTCAGACTGCATCTCCTTGATACTAACAACCAGGAGGGTATCAGGAAATATAAAAAAGGGATTTAATTAGTGCCATTCAGTGAACATTCATTTTATTAATTCTATCAGAATTTTATTTACATGTTATTTTAACTTATGTATATCTATAACTTATAATAAACATACTTTTATTGTTTCAAGTGTTTAGTGAGCTATTCTTTTGATGGTCCTGCACCTCCTGCTGCTTTCTGATGATGTGCAGCAACAGCTTCCTGTGCTTTGGACATATTTTTCTTGCCTCCGGATGCCCTCTCACGTATTTCTTTCTCAACTGATTTGTTCACGGTTTTCGTGATGGCCTTCTTCAACTTGTGAGATTCTTCAAACTTGTGTTTCTTTGGTTGAATTGGTTTATCTAAAATAAAATTTAGAATTATTTGAAAATACGTTAGGTAGGCAACCCACTTTTAGTTATAATTAATATAAGAGATTATTACAGAAAGATTAAATCCGGTTAAATTGTAAATATTAAAATAATTCCTTTGTGAATAAAAGATAACAAATGATTTAATTGTTAATAATAATATTTTATTTTCATTATAAAAATTGTTTATGAGCGCAATACCCAAGAATAGTTAGTTAGGCAACCCAAATAACACCAATCTCTTATTTCAGATTTTTTTTCATAAAACATAAATATTAAAGAAGGTTATTATTATTAACATAAAACTTTATTTATATTACAAATAAAATTACTAAAAATAAGGATTTAATTTATATTACTTACTATTGCGCTGTGTAGCAGCATTACCCTTCTTCTTTTTCCCTTTATTACTATCAGGAACTTTAGCTTTAACTTTCATTTTACCTTGAGCCATTGCAATTAATTTTTTAACACTTAAATGAAATATAAAACTGTAAAGTTGTTTAATAACAAGATGTAATAAAGATACAAATAGAAGCTACTCTTATTTATACGACATGCGCAATAATTCTCAAATCTATAAATAATTTTTGAGGTTATGCCAACATGTGTTTTGAATATATTACATGGGCCGGATTATGCATAATATTCAAAAGATAATAACAACAGTGATACATTTAATAAAAAGATCTATTTATTTATAGAATTTATAGGATTATTACAAATAGATTATTTATATAAAATAACAATATCAAAGATTTCTTATATACAAATTACATCGTCAAACAAAATCATCTTTTAATACAACACTTATGGAGCATAAATCAATTTCTTTTTCTTATGCTTTCCTTTCCATAAACACCTATCAGATCTCAATTCATTTAATTCTTTTGACATACTTTTTATTTTCTTCTCTAAAGCGCGTCGTTTTGTACACCAATATCTTAGCTTTTTCCTTTGAATTTCTACCACTTGTTGTGACATCAACCAATACTTCTTTCGTCGCACTGGATCTTCTAGATCTTCATATCTAAAATCTCCCATAAAATGTGGCTGCTTCCTACTTCTTGGAAATTTTAATGCCTTTGAATGTAATATACTCCCAGTATCACACTTTCCATTAATATATTCTTCATCATCCTCACATTCTTCCATTATATAATGTTCAAACTCATCTATTTTGCTATTGTCAGTATCTGATTTTACAAATTCTTCAGATTCATCAATTATTTCTACTGGTACAAGTATATCTTTATTATTCTCAGTATGTTCAGTCATGATTTCTATGGTAATGCATTCCTTGGTTGAATCATTATTGCTTGCTTTATTGCTCTTCATTTGTATTTCTTCTTCAAGTTCATTAATATCTTGTGTAAATCTACTGTCAATTGGCCTAATACTCATGGAATTATAAAATATTGAAGGAATTGCTACTCGTTGCAGAATTGGTTTTCCTTTTACAAATTCATAGTCACTGTCCAGGAAATGCTGGCTACAGATAACTGAAAACTTGGACGGTGTGAAATTCGATTTATTTATCGCTGATATCCATTTTTGATTTAATTGAGCATTAGTTGGAAAACTAAAAGTAGCTTTATTATTAAAATAATATTAATAATTTAATTAATTAATAATTACAACTAACCTATGCATTTTTACATTGTCGCCTTTTCGGTACTGGTATCTACAACCAGGTGCAGAACATGCTTTTACCATTTGAATATAAATTAAAATATTCTGATTATATTTGAAATCGTAATCTTTTAAATTTCCTTCGTAGAGTTCTTAAGGGTTTGCATCCTTTTCTATAATCGTTTCTATAGAAATATATAAACTGTCAAATTGTTTGCATAGATTACAGTGACCTTTACAACTGTAATTTTACGAGATTTTACTTCTGAGAGTATTAATTATTTTAAAATGCAAATAATTCATTTACATTATAATATATCGGTACTTTAAAAAAATTAAATATAATTTTTAAATGAGTATTAAAAAAATATATTACAATGCATTCTGAGTTGCATATAATAAAACTGTCAATTTATTCAACGCCGGCTTGTTTTGCTTCACGCAATGAACGCCAGAGCTGCTGTCAGCCATTTTGTATGCTCGAGTGTCGGGCAGTCGAGAAAGCACAGTCGCTTGCGTGAAAATCGATGAATAAAACGTTCCAAACGCCGACGAATTCGCACGCAAAATACAAAGCAATAATTCGCAAGCGACGCGACGACGCGTCAAGTGCTTTCGCAAACAAATTGCGATCGCAAGGCTGACCAAACAGTCTACCAAAAAGGTAAGGAAAGCCCATCCAAGTCACAGTGTTACAAGTTGGTGCCGAAGCAGTATTGTTAAAACGATTGCGACGAAAGTTCAGTTCAGTGCGAACCATCCAAAACCAAAACAAAAAAAAAGCGCAAATGTCGATGCCGACACAGTAAATAAAAAAAAAAGAAGGGCCAAACAACCCAAAAAGCATTAGCACCAAAGGGGCATGTCAGGCGTCCGTTCGTTTCACTGCTAAACAATCAGTAATCAGTTCCGGTCGTAAACATCACCAAGTACACGCGTTCTAGAGTCGACGCGCCCCAAAGGACGTTTCAGTAGTTTTGTGTTCAGTTCAGTTGTGTTCCAAGTACAAGTCCAGTAAAAATGAAATCTACTTAAAACATGTACTCGTACCAGTTATAATACTACTATCCTTAAAAAAAAGTCACATGAAAGTATTAAAAGTAAAATCAAATCGAATGCTAGGAAAATGTATACGCGTATCGAAGAAACGAGTCGCAACAAAGTGTGTTTGTTGTCTTTACCATGGTATTATGGAAGATTGTGGCTGCTCTTGCGAGGTAAGATCCCAACACATTCAACAGCAAACCTTCAAAATTTCACACCCGGACGCATTTGTACTCCCTTAATGAGATGTGATTTTGTTATTAATCATTTATCTGAAATGCAAAATGTCGCAATAAGCGACACGTTTTGTTTGAAATCGAAATTCTAAATCGTGCAAACTGTGAGTATCTTGCATTAAATTCAACATACAACTTGAATCAGTTGAAGAATGCTTTCGTATATGTACATGCAATGTTGTAATAATTGGTATGTTCTCAGCGAGTGGTTCCTAATAGGAAGCGATGGATTCCGATCGGGACGTGTCCTCCGCAGAGTCCGACAACGATGAAAAGCAGCCTGACAGTCCTGCAAGTTCAGTGGGGTCGAGCTCAACCTCTAGGAGTCATTCGCGCAGTGGTGCACAGTCGATGAGCAGCCGACATAGTCGTGATGATACACGCAGTGGTCCACAAAGCCCGAGAAGTGGCCCTCAGAGTCCAAGAAGTGGTCCTCAAAGCCCACCAAGTGGACCAATCAGTCCTCGAAGTGGACCGTCAAGTCCAAGAAGCAGTAGAGGTCCTATGAGTCCAAGAAGTGGACCGCAATCACCAGACGTAAGGGATTCACGTTCAAGGTCCAGATCGAGGTCAAGATCACCTTCGAGGTCTCCGTCAACGTCACCCCGAAGAGTTGAACATGAAAGTACACAAAATGGTAATTCACCTAGATCCCCAGCATCTCCACATACCTTGGACGATGCCTCAAATGCAAGCAACAAGAGCATGTCCTCTAGAGGATCAAGACGGGCTCACATCACAGCAAACCTTGAAGATGGCAACAGCTCCGATTCCAGTCTCATGAGCGACGAAGAAGAAGGTTTTCGAGCTAAGACTGCCACCACAACGAAGAACACTGACACCCAGCCGGAAGAAATATCCGACGGCGATATGGAATCGGATAATGAGAAACCTTCACCTGAAAAACCCAAAGAACCACAACTTTTGCCTCCGCCTCTGGACGCAGACGATTTGTCAGATGTCTCCGATCTGGACGAATCGATCGGCGGCAGTGATGCAGAAAGCGGGAGACTATCGGATCGGCCATCTAGTCCATTATCCCCAAGCAGAGACCCTTCAAGTTCCAAGAAACTTATGGACAAACGGCCTGCCGAAGAAGGCGAAGAGCAGTTAGACTTCGAAGCGGAAGATGGCGAATGCGGTGATGACAAGGACGATCCGAAGAATTCTTCGGAAGAACCAGGCGAGCTTCCCGACGATAACAATGACGCTGGTGATAGGGATACTAAGGAACCAAAGGAACCCGAAGAGTTGGAAGAAGGTGAGGTCACTGACGAGGACGAGGTTCGACCTGAAGAAGTAGAACCACGACCGGTGTGTCGATTCTTTTCTCGCGGTCAATGCACATGGGGTTCAAGCTGTCGATTTTTACATCCTGGTGTTACTGATAAAGGCAACTACACAATGTTCGATATGGTCCGCCCTTTACTTCCTGGTGAATATAATAGAGAAGAGAGACCATATGGTCGGCCCGAACCACCACCAGTAGAATCAGCGTGGGAAAGAGGCTTGCGCACAGCCAAGGAGATGCTCCGGAAGTCGATTAAACGAAAGGAGCAGGATATCGACTTCGAGGATAAGAAAAAGAATCTGAGCCTCACTCAAGAAGATTTGGATAAGGAGAATGGGTATTACATAAGGATGCCCTCGCCAGAACCGCGATATGTGCGACATCCGGTGCCTATTGATTACCCGCCGCCAAGACCGCCTCCAGAGGAATATTTCGGTGGACGCAGGCAGGTACTATATGAGCCTGATTACCCCCCACCTCCGAGGGAACGACCAATGAGGCCTCTATACAGAGAACCGCCAATGCATAGACCACCACCACCTCAAGACTTTAGATACGAAGAGGAACCGAAGGTTCGTGGTCGTGCCAAGAGGGAGGTTATTGTACAGAGGGTTGTGGAGGAACGGCCTACCAGAGGTGATGAATGGTCGGATCCATGGATGCGGAGTAAATCGCCAGGAGCCAGAAAACGTGCTGGGTATGTATCGCTTATTTATCAATTACTTCTCGAGATTTTGCAAATTTAAAATCGATTGGGTGTCAGATGGGAGTATAATTATTTTAACTGTTAAGGGGCTCAATTACCCGACCAACAGTTTCTCCTGGTTGAAGAATTGGCGTGATCACGGCGCTAATATTGAGTTTCCTATACCAGTTTGAAGGTAAATGAGCCTCTTATCTGACAACAAGTGAATATTTGATTTGCTTACACTCTGCATAATGTTTGGTGTGTGTGCGTGTGCGTCACAAATTTTATCGCACGATTGTATACTTCAGGAAACGTTCATACAGCTCAGGTTCTAGTTATTCATCCAGTAGCTCATCCAGAAGTTCATCTAGGTCGAGTAGATCTTCATATCGGTCGCGTTCGAGGTCACCACCGCCGTCGAAGTCGTCCAGAGGCGGCGGCGGCAGTAACACCAGACCTGCGGGTGGTAGCGGCGCGCGACATGCCGTCTCTCCCTCGGTCATCGTTTCTGAACGCAAGGCTGCTAGCGAACGTGCTGCTCTTATGAATCCACCTGCTCCTAAGAAAAAAGCGCCTTCTCCAGGTAAATCTTTCATAATTAAGCTAACTCTCTATTCTATAGTTATGATGTTAATATTTATATCAATTTGTAGGTATGATGAGAGTAGGTGCACAGAATCCTCCAGCTCCTTCGTCTCGATTGGATGGGAAGACGCGGAAAGCGATGGCAGTGGCGTTAGCGAGAGTGAAAAATCGACGAAAGTCGTCTCGAAGCTCCTCAGCGTCGAGCTCAGGCAGCAGTTCCTCAGATTCCGATTCTTCTACAAGCAGCTCTAGTTCCAGAGATAACAGTCCGCCGCCAGCTAGGCGATCATCAGGTAATTCCATATTCTATATACATAGCACTCTAATGATAAATAAAAACGTTGGTTTTGTCTTTCAATTTGTACTTTGCATTGTTAATATCGTCATCATTGTTGTTGTCATTTTGACATTACGCGTCAAACGTAAATTAAGGTAATGGGGATATTTCAATTCTTATTAATTCTGCTCTTATTATGGGCTTTTATTCATTTCTTTGGGGAGATAATTGGTAGAATTGTAGTAATGGGTGTTGGCTTCGTGGCCTGTTATTTATTTTTGATTGCATAACCATTTTTTTCGATTCAAATTTAAATCAAATTACTCCTTGCACAAAAAATATCAGGTAACCACATAATGTAATTAATTAGCTTCTCATGAAACTATTTTAATCTGATTACAGATATAGTAATGGCAATCAAAGCTAAAGCAATGGACGCCTTGAAAGCTACCCCTGACAAACGAACTGCCGTCAAGATGGCTCTCAAGGGATCGGCAACACGCAAAGAATTAGCCAAGCAAGTGGAACAACCTCCACAGGGCAAAAAACGACCAGCTTCTCCAATAATCAACGATAAGGCAAAGAAGGTTGCGCCTGGACCAGGCTCACGACGCGAAGAACTCCTGAAGCAATTGAAAGCTGTGGAGGATGCCATCGCCAAGAAACGAAATAAAGTCTAAGTGACACAAGGAAATAAGACAGATAGTAACTGTCTGGTGTGCGTCTGTAATTGTCGTGTTTTTCTACTCACTTTCCTCACTTACGATATCAAAGCAAAAATCTAAATTTCTCTACTGTTGCGTTACAATGGTTCATGCATTGATTATCGTCAATAGTTGCTTCGTTCGATATGTGCAAATAGTGGAAATTTATCGATAGATAATTAATCTCGACATGTGTATGGAGCACAAGAAAACATGTTTTTTAAACAATTATTTGACAGTAGATAGCGCAGCGATGATATAATGCTAAGCAATTATGAATGAAAAGAAGAAACAAAAGTATTTTTAAGTTTGTATGTAAAATATACCTTTAAGAAAAAATAGACTTGATTTAGTGATAATTTTAATTAACATTTGCGTATTTGTTGTATACTTATTAAGTAATTTAGGAAGTAATTGCAATTTGCTTACACCGTGTAAATTTACATTGCTGTGTAATTTGAGTTGCATAGCTTAAATATTTTTTGTTAAATTTAAATTAATTGATAATGTAATCGTTAGAATATCTAAACTTACAAACTTTTTTTAATGTAAATTTTCATAACAATTGACACATTTTAAACACTACCTTAAAATTTATATAATATTTAAAACAAATGCAATTGTCATTTGTAAATATATATATTGGGTTGCATACCTTGCCATTCAAAAATTAGACCAATCACCGATCGGCTAGTACGACACGACCTCGACTCGAGTTGTACGACGCTGACGTCACAAGCACGACGGCCGCGGAACGTAGAGACGCAAGAGGAATCAGTTTTCAAAACAATCGTCTGGTTGGTGAACGCGTCGTTGAAGTCTCTCTCGATAGGCAGCGGCGTGAGTGTGGTGCGCGACGACCGACAACGATTCCGGTGTGTGTTATTATTGCGGCTGAATCTTTGCATCCCGTCCATCGAAACCGCTATGGACACGGCGACGCTCCGCGAGCAGGTGATGATCAACCAGTTCGTCGTCGCCGCCGGATGTGCCCGCGAACAAGCGAAGCAACTCCTGCAGGCGGCACATTGGCAATTCGAGGTAAATATCATATTAGCTATTTTGTAAACAAACGTGAGCGAGAAAATGGCGGCCTACATGGATGTGTGTATGCGTTCACAAAATAGATTTGTAAATTGTGATTGAAGATGTAAAGTACAGGGATGTTGTCATCATTAACGATTTTTTTTGCTTTTAATCCTATTATTTATTTAAATGTTAATGACATGTGACATATTAGTAGTCATATATGTTGTTTTGATAAATTAGTAGCTTGTTTGGTAATTTAGTATTATTTGAAAGTAATTACGTCATTATTACTGTAAACAAATGACAATCGCCGGGTTATAAGTTAGTCATCAATATTTAGAGATCTATGTACATAATACATATTTCTTAGTAAGTGCATGGAGTTCCTGCAAGTCTTGCATAAATATCGAGTTTATTTGATAGGACCGCGCGCCGACAACTTTCGTCCGTGGTGGCGGCGATAGCCCGTATTTATTGACTTCCTGCTGGTACGCGGGTCTGTTTTGGTTTGGTCAAGGGCTTCAAGGTCATGCCGCTGATTGACGCTGCTGTTTACGTTGTGTGCGTCTGGTGTGCCTGTATGAACGTACAATAGCCACACGAGGCACGACAACAATAATAATGCGGCGTGTGTGCAGCCAGCGCGAAATGTTGCATCATGCCGCGACGGATATGTGGAGCAACAGGGCGCGCATTAGCAATTCGTACTAATATCTGATTTTCCTGCATGCAGGTTGCATTTGGGATGCAGCTGCTCGTCTCCACAATGCGAGTTATTTATAAAATTATGTCCGAAATATACAACACTCCATTTGCTTTTATCTAATCTATGGAACTACATACTTGATCTAAACGCTCGCACGCACACAGAGAAAAATGAGATTGCATGATAATGGGTTCAATAAACAAAACAACAATGATATATATATATGTACAGACATTTACTTTGTGTTGACTTATATTATGATGTGTGTTTATTGTTTAGCTGGCATTACAAATTAAAACTAATTGTTTGTTGTGTCTGATTAGGCTTTCACAGAGCTTTGTATCGTGCACTTTCGGCAGGTGCTGTAACAGATGCCATTTTGTAATAAAACAAATGAGAAATGCTCAAGTTTTTTTTTTCATTTTCAGACTGCATTGAGTATATTCTTCCAAGAAGCTGCCATACCTTCATGTCCCTCTGCTCATTTTGGTCAGGTAATATCATTTCTTTGCAAATGTAAAGCAAATGTTATTTTAACATAGTTTTACATTATAGGTTTGTTCCAACTACGTTAGCGTTTTATGATACAGTGGAACCTCGCATAACGAGCATAATTTGTTCTGGAGTTTTACTCGTAGTGCGAAACACTTGTTAAGCGAAACAATTGTCACCGTATAAATTAATATAAAATACGATAATTCGTTCCATTCCGAAAAAATAGTCAAAAATTGAAATTTTCAACAAGAAAGTACTTGAATAACTTTATGTGTAACATTTATTCAAAGAAAAATACATACAATTTGTTTAGGTGCGTGATTCATAATCATCTTTTCTGGGTCATTTTTTTTTAAAACTAATTTTTGCTCGTTAAGAGAGGTTCCACTGTATATGAAAATCGTCTGTTGGAACAAACCTTATATTATATACATGCGTCGTTTCTTCAACTAATCATTTATGTTTAAAACAGGTAATGACACCGTGTAACACTCCTGCGACACCGCCAAATTTTCCTGATA
>JARJDU010013918.1:0-10157 GCA_030264695.1 Lissagria laeviuscula
TGTATAAAATGTATAAATAAACTTATATTGTTGATATACAGCTTAAACTGCCAATTGCATTCTTATCCAAGATTTGCTTGCATAACTCTTGTGCACTCACTAATTTAATTTTGATACTAATTATAACGTATACAAATACACACATTTTACTGTGTAGTGCGCACTTCTTGTATAAATAATAATTAAACTCAAAGTTTGAAGATTTGAAGATTTAAATACTCCGGAAACGTTCAAAGTACATTAAAACAAGTAATCAATCAAAATATCGTACACAATTTCTTTTCCAGTTTTCCGCCTGTTCCTTGATCTTCCTTTGTCGGGGCATCGCAATCGCATGCAATGCGTTATTTACATCATCCTGTGAGACGGTTTTGCATACCGGATTTCTTCTAATAGAAGCTGAATTAGAATACATTTATAATTTATAACTTTTAATATATATATATATAATTAAATTAAATGGTAATTTGTGTTGTTAGAATTATCAAAGATTTATTGACACTACTCTCGCACTCCAACCAACTGTTCCAACTCTCTTGGACTTTCTACTTTTAACTGTTATCTGTCACCAACCCTCGTGGACTTCTCTACTCCCAACTGTTCTTTGTCATCAACTCTTGTGGACTCCCAATTTTCAATGTTCTGATTTAAATTACCAACTCCTTTTGTTCGTTTTTTGGCCTACTCTATTTCCTAATTCTAAATATTTGGTTGCTGTAGTTCCTAAATAATTTACATAAAATAACAACTATATCTAAGAGTGTCTTTCATAAAATCAATTGATAGACCAGTTTATACTTTGAAAATTGAGTTTAATTATTTCGACCAAGCCATTTATATTGAATGGCTAAGTCCGATGTCATCATTCTCGAAAAAAACAAATTAGTGTGCCGATATCGTTGCCACCTAAAATAGAGAAATGAACCAACAACAAATTGAATATTATAAAAAAAAAGTAATATAATTAATTTCGCTTATTACCATGTCATGCATCTTACCACAGACTCAGTTATAATACAAATCTAATATATACGCAAAGATAGTATAATTGTGTAGCACTTACCTCATAACAAAAGAAAAATGTAAGGAAAAAGCTATAAGACACTAAACTTGCATGTAGCAACTGACACAATGCAGCCATTCAATCGTTTGATCGTTGCAGCATTCCGTGCTGCAACACCGTTTTCATTCTTGAACCATTTCTGGGTTGTCGGTCGTTCGCGCGGCTCCTGTTTTCGGCCCCGTTGCACCTGCTAAGCAAGAGACCCACTGTGTATTCATGTTCAAATAAGGTTACCAAAGTTATACCACAGATTACTTATACTTACTTATACTTAGATAATCTCAGGTTATACTTTTTTTTTTTGAAATCACAATTGCGAGATTATTTAAAATGTCATGTTCAGTTAGGAAATTGAATTACAAATAAAATGATATAAAGTTCGAAAATTCCGATTTCATGCACTCTGATGAATAATTCAGAGGTGTAGTGCTTACAATTTTTTGTCACAAAAATTTGTCGATAAACTCACGAACTGAATCATTTGTATCTTTCGCATTTTTAGGATCGTTCATCTTTTTTCTTAGCTCTCACCGTCATTGAGTAAACCCCCATACTTGATTATGAATTAATAATGTGTCGTCGTCAGCGCACACACTAGTGAAAAATGAAAGATTGCAAATACCTTTGGTACAAAAGTAGTGTCAAAAGCAGGGCCCAGCCTCACAAAATAGTGCCGGAGCGACGCCCTGTCACACTCTGGCACCACTACATTACTAAAAATATTTCAAAATGTAGCTAGACTTCATTATCACATAAACAATAAGGCAAATATGTAAAGTACGGTTAAAATAAGTGATAGTTTGCGATTTAATAACGTCTGCCATCTTGCAATCTCTAATCAACAATATGCGATAATTAATTGTATAATTAATTTACTCAATTTTTATCACAAAGAGGTTAAAGCAACTCAAATTTTGATTACATCAGTGCTTATATATATACATATATATATAATCGTTTTTCAAAAGAACTCCGATTGATATCTGCACGTCCTGAACAAAAAAATCCATAATATAACTTTACTTGATTATAGCAAAGAAGTTTTCCCAGATTGGTGGGCAAATATACATTAGACGTAATCTATATGTATTTGTGAATATTTTAACACTAAAACGATTGATATCCTAATTTATGATTTTTTTTATTGGCACAATCAATCGACCTCGACGTCATCGGTTGATTAGGCATGGAATGACCAGCAGACAATGTGTGAAAATACTTCTCACAAACAATGCAAACTCTTCCATCCAGTTAACTGAAGGTGCTGAAGCTCAATAATATAGGCACGCGATTATTCTGCTATCTAAAACGATTCATCGGTAGCTAAATAAAGCTCCGATGGTCAAGAACTATACTAAAATTATTTGAGTCAATCACCATCTAGTTGGAGTAAAAACTGGACGACCAAACGCAGCTATAACGTTGTTCTTCTGAAGAATAGTTTATCAGTGGTTTAGGGTTCCTTTTGAATATTCATTCTGTCATAGCTTCTAGTACATAGATGGCGAAAGCTATTATATTTTCTGTTTTAAACCCAACTTATCAATAAGTAGGTCACGTTGTATTTATGAAACGGAATGGTTATCAGCTGTTTATTTATTAAAGTTGACGTAAACTCGCAATTTTAGTTTTCTACATCTGTTAATGGTCTACATTGATTCATTTTGACTAATATTACTTAAGTTGTTATATATTGTTGCGATGTAGTTAGTTATACCAAATTAATATGTTGATTTTTTGATTAATGATTAGGTTTATTCTTCATTCAGAAGTACGTAAGTATATCACAATCTTGCAATGCATGTACACATTAACCTCTCAACTGCTATATTTAGACCCTGATATGCTTTTATCTTTATGGTATAAACAAGATATACTGAAAGTAATCATAATTTTAGCAGTTTGATATGTAATCACATTGATATATTATATAATTATTAATACACAAGTTGTTACATATTGAAAATTATTTTATTTGTTTTAGAACCTACTTAAATTGCAAAAAATTATTTATGAATATAGACGAAAGTACAAAAACTTGTTAGAACTAGTTTTACGTATGCATACGCAAATACTTTAAATAATGAGATTGTGTGGGTATAAAATTATTAATAGAGTAGTATTGACCAATATTTATTTTGCGGGCTCATTTTCTTAAGATGATTAACCGAAAAGTAAATTTGTCCAATATTTCAGTATAAAATTTAAAAAAATAGTGAATTGTGTTGAAATCTATTTACATCTTATTGCAAAATTTTTGATTAATTTTGATGCCGGTCCTGATAATGCTCTTCTCTAAGGTGGTGGCTCCGGCTTTTGCCCATAGTGCCCATGCTTAAAGACGGCACTAAATCTTCGTCATTTAGTCCTTGAAAGCTTCATGTATTACATCATAGCAATATAAAACTTGCGTAAGCAGGCAACTATAATATATTTAAAAAAAAATATTTTGATTGTTGAAAAAGTAGAATCTTACTTCTAACTTTGGAGGCCCTGAAACTTTTCCAGAATTATTTTTTTCGTGTCACCAAAAAAACTGCAGATGAAATTCAGGATTATTACATTAGTTTTATATGAATAGCATGCAACATATAATCGTCTTATAAATAAGTTGTATACTATGATCCGTTCCTCACATATAATAATATTCTAAACATAATTAGTCAAAGTAAAATTTGACTCGTTATAACATATTGTAACAACATTTCTGCTCATCTCAGCATGTCTAAGCTTTCTACAAACCTAATAGACTTCAACAAACAATGAATGAGTTATATGGTTTGTTTAAGTGGCTAATATGTACATTAGTGCAGGTTGTGTTCAAACACAATAAATAAAAACCGTATGACAACGCTTCACATATTGTTCGTATTTTCAGTGTCAGTCTCCAACGAAATGCCGAGGGTAACGGTGCAAAGTGCGGTTGCGACGGGCGCCGTTGCCGTAGCTAGTGTCCTCGGAGCGGTGTGGATCTACCACCGCCGGAGACAACGCAATCAGCCGCCAACGCAATGGCGAGAAGTGGCTAAGATAAATCGCATCCATCTTTATCCATTAAAAAGTGGTCGAAGGATTGAACTTCAATCCGCGGAATGTACACGTTTTGGACTCAAACAAACTAAGGCAGCTGAAAAAGGATACCAATTACACGACAGGTAATTTATTAATTTTAGTTTTTAGAGAATGCATATGTTGATGTCTAGACAAGAAAAAAATTCTGCTCGTGGCAGTCACAGTGAGCGCCGCACCGAGCATAGTTAGCGCCTGTGTGCAAAACTTATGAAGCGCCTAGGATCTTTACTTAACCATTGTACGCCACCGTACTGCGCCCTTTATTATGTGGCGCCGCGCACATTGCACATATGGGCGCGGCCCAGGTCACAGGCAGATTTTATATAATTTTGCAATGAAAATAGAAAATGTTAACAACTGTCGAACGATGTCCTAAATTAATTGCATTGCTTCATCATTTGCGTCTTAACTCGTCTCTAACTGCTGTTGCTGTGCCTATGTTAAATTAATAAACATTTTATGTTATACGTTACGCAGATAGTTAAGTAATAGTGCAATCATACGTTTTATAACTGATTTTGATACTTAAATATGCTTGTAATCATATGTAAATTTTGATGTCATCTACGACGACCTTTTATACATCAGTATTGGATTAGGCTGTAGATACATTTTAATGATTTGTTAATAGACAGTGGTGGATTTAGAGCTGACGGGATCGTAGGCGCACAATAAGTTTGAGGCCACTCGTAAAGGGGCCCGAGGCGCACAATCAGTATAAGGCCCCAGGCACGCGCTTCCTGTGCCTGTGCATAAATCCGCCACTGTTAATAGATATGCAAACTCTTTTGTAGAAAACTTTAGTGGTCAAAAGTGGCATATGAAGGCGCTGGAGTCATCGTTTGTATTGTATCTGAGAATTGACTTGTTCAGGACGATGTCAAAGTTGATTTGTGTGTCCTCCAGTCGCCATTTCTTTGCTGAACTGTGGAATAAGGAGAAACAAGAATGTTCTTTTGTTGTGTCTCTTTATTTCACTGTCCTTCTTCTAGACAATAGCAAAAAAATGGCGACTAAAATTCACAAAAACAGGTCTTGACACTAGAGTCGGTGCCCTAGGCGTCTATGGTTTTCCGTATTGCAAAATCAGTGTAAGAGACACGTCTTCGAAATAAAACGCTTGGGGCCTTTCAAATTTCGAAAGTGACTACAAGTGCCATTTTAGGAGGGGCCCCACTGATTGTAGACCTCAAGCTCTATATAAGGGGCATTAAACTCATTGTGCGCCTGGAGCTCCGTCAGGACTAAATCCGCCGCTGGTTCCCAGCAAGTCTATACTGCCGTAGAAGTGCAGCACAACACAAATCTTATAAACTTGCTAATTTATGATTTTCATAAAAATTACAGATCGTTCATCGTCGTAGGTGAACAAAATGGCGAATTTAAAACAGCGAGAACTTTTCCCAAGATGGTTCTCATAGAACTAGCCGTTCATGACGAAGGTCATGTCAGTTTCGATGCTCCAGGAATGCGACAGCTCTACGTACGAATTCCGAAGGACGACGCCAAGCCACAGAAATTAACGTATAACTATGAAAGTTTTATCATTATTTCTATAATAATATTGACGACATTCTAGCATGCATCAAAAGGAGGAGATTTTCGGCTTAGATTGCGGAGATGAAGCGGCCGTATGGATATCTAGATACATTTACGGCAAGGACGAAGGACTTCGTTTATTGTATCACAACGCGGCTGAAGAGCACAAGCGAGATCTTACCAGCACTCATCAAGGAATGCTGAGACATTATAAGGAATTAAACACATCAACGGTATGTATTCATCTTATAAAAAAATGTTAATTTCTAAGCATGATCTTTTTAGGGTTTATATTCGGATCTAACAGCAGTACTTCTCATGAATGAAGCATCCGTTCGGGACCTCAATACTAAAATAGAATCGGATACTGTAATTACAGCGGAGAACTTCCGCCCGAATATTATAATTGAAGGAGATGGAGCTCCTCCATTTGTTGAGGATTATTGGAAATGGATCAAGATAGGTGATGTTATCTTGAAGAATGTGAAACCTTGCACGCGCTGTATGCTGACGACTGTGGATCCAACAACAGGGGAGCGTAATAAAAATCGAGAGCCTTTGAAAACTCTTGAAAAGTAAGATTAAAGTTATTACAGGATTATAATATATATAAACTTATCAATGAATCGATATTATTGTAGGTATAGAAAGTTGAAAGACGTGTTGCATTACGAGTTCGAAGGAGAACTAACTGTTATGGGAATCATGATGGCCGTTTATCAAACGGGAGAAATCCATGTGAATGATACAATTTACGTTGGCATGTAAATGCAGTTATCAATCACCAATTAAACTAATTGGAAATAAGGCTGTTGAGCATTGGATGTGATGGTAATTGGCGTAATCGGCCATATCAAATTTACAGTCATTTCTTTAATCATTGGTAATTGTTGAAATCATCACAAGAGGTGGAATATTATTGTAGTTTTAACTATATTCAGGGGTTTAGTGCCAAATAAAATAGTGAAAGGGCGAATTAATTTTTACAAAAATTTGTTGACCTTTTTTAGCTTTCCTACGAATTGGTTTGTTGAATTTTCTATTTTTGACATTTTTGGGTTTGTTGATATTTTTTCTTAGCTACATAAATATTTTTTATTTATTTGTTAGTCATTGACCTTTTTCTTCAGCTCTCTCCGCTACTGTGCGAATTTTTTTTCTAAACTCACTTTTTGAAATTTAAATTTAGGATGCATTTGTTGAAAAAAAGTAGTTTTAGTGCGCCGCTCTGCCTCAAAAAGAAGTGCCGGGGCGACGCCCTGGTTTGCCTTGGCACCACTACATCACTGACAATATTTATTATTAGACTTGATTTAAGTCATAATAAAAGCTATTTGTTTAATTGCTAATTGCTGCAAACCACTATTAATTAATGAAAAAACTAAGCAATTGGCATTCAGTCTTACATAATTGGTTTTATACAGCTCAGTCAAAGTCAAAGCTAATTGCAATTGATTTTTTTTAGGTACGAACACCTTTAATTTTATTGATTTTTAATGATAATAGTTAATTGTAAATGCTTGTTATTGTAATTATTAAGATAAATATAGTTTTTATGCAAATTAATATTTGTATTATGTATCCATTATTTTATCATTTCGGCAAATAAGATTTATGTAATATATTGGAATATCGGAACATTACGAATACGTCATAAATTAATTAGTAGGACAACAGTTTGTAGTTTATATATTCGATTCTTTATTCAGCCTTAGATGATAATATTGCAAGAGAAAGTTGTAAAAGCTTTAAATATAAATATAATAAATTTATAACCCAAAAACAGCTTCATTAAATTGACGTGAAGACTACAGCAGGCCTGGACAAATGGCGACCCGCAAGTTTTATAATAGTATTAGGTTTTGGGGGTATACATAAGTCTGGATTTAGAGACCCAAGGCCTCTAAGCCTTTGACATATGGGGCCTTCACCATCTCGAAGCAATTTTAAATAAGGAAAGCCAGGCTTTTCAGCATATGTAATGATTCCGTCATTGGGGCCACTAGGTTGGCTGGGCTTCTAAGCCGGGATCTGGTAAGCACAGACAGAAACCCGGTATTAGGTGTACATTTGTACATTAAACTAAATTTCTTTTAAACAGCACTCATAAAAATAAAATTATTAAAAATCATCATTTCTGGTAAATTTTGATTGTTTTGCCCGCAATCAAATTTTCATTAGCAATGTGGCCCGACTAGGCAAAGATTTTTCCCTCAAGTATATCTACGGCGTCATAATAACCTAAGATAGCCTATGAGTTCAAATAGTTAAGCTTTTTGCTATCTGCAAGTATGTGCAGCAATTAGGCAGATGATCATCAAAAATATCTATGACCTCCCAAAAAATGCTTCCAATCTTTCTAGCCGTCACAAAAAGTATGGTTGAAAACATACTAGAGAGCTTCAAGAAGATAGCTCCTGAAACAAAACTAAAATATATCGAGGTGATAAAAAAAAAAGAATATGAATTTTGATTGAGGGTTATATTAGAAGACCGGCATTAACCTCACACAGAAGCGCGTTTGGCACAGGAGGGGCCCAAGGCGTCTATGGCACTTCAAGCGATATAGTCAAACAAATCTTGCAATTTTTCGAAAACTGGAACAAAAATCTAACTTCTAAACTAATAGTTATAGAGAAACGGTTTATATACCAAAATGTTTGACTTGGTGTGTTCTTTCTAACCATATCTTGCTAACATTTTCCTTATAATAATATTTCACTTTAAACATTATTTTAAAAAGAAACACATCTTTTTGCAGGTTTTTTGCTAATATCTTAAAACATCCTGGCCCAAAATACAAGTATAATATAATAAAAGAATTGTTTTTTGAAACTAGCAATTCGGCGGGATTTAGCAAACTATTCGTTCTTATTTTAAATCATTCATAGAGTACATATATTTTCTGACAAAAACATTTTAGAATAATAATACCATTTTTATAATTGCAACAATTATAATAAACTATCGACCAATAAAATGATGTTAACTGTTGCTTCTAAATCATGACCAAACAACTTGTTATGTAAATGGGTATATTAAACACAGAATATAAAATTGATTGTATAATCAGTGAATTAAATAATAGCGTTTGAGTATAAATACTTTTCCTCTCACATAATCACAGCCTATGTCGACAGCATCATATTGTCATATATATACATATATATATATTTGGCCAATATTATACCATAGAAAAACTAAGCCAAATTAAACTCAGTCTTTAGATCGGTTGTTATTAGTCCGCATAAGTATTAGCATTGATCTCTTTGCATGATCATAGCTTATTACTTTCCATGAAACCAAAGCAAACAAACCAATCGACTAACAGAAACAGCCACCAGAAACTAGAGAATCATATAATATACACACAAAAGTAGTTTAACTGGCAATCGGAATGCAATCGATGGATTACTTAACAAACGCCAGGCGTTAGCTACTTTCATTCATTTCTGTTGCAAGCTATCGGCACTGGAGCAGCAACAAGTTTGGCAACGCAAGAGTCACGCGTTCGCAAAACCAACGAGAAGAAATCAAGAAAAAGTCTGCTGCTAGCGTGCAGTTAAGAAAATGAAGTCATTCGCGCAAGTTGTATTCAGTGGTTTATGCGTGTGGCTGGCGATTGATACTGCAGATGCCAAAAAACGAATAAGTAATCATCTCTTGCAGGATTTACATTACAATCAAAAGCTAATTATACCAATAAAAAAATGCTTTCAGTTGATGCTGTCAAAATCTGCAGTCGCAATGACCCCAATATCAGTGAATGCTACGCGGATAACTTCAGACGATTGGTTCCATTTGTGAAAGATGGTATTCCTGAAATGAATCTAATCAAAGTGGAGCCGTTTCAAGTAGACAAAGTGCTGCTGGATTTCACTGAATCGCGCACTTTTCGTCTGGAAACTATTCTGGAGAATATACTAATGAAAGGACTCGGTACTACGAACCTTACTTCTTGCGATGTGAAAATTGTACCTGAAGGGATGATAGCTAAACTTGAATTGCACATTCCCGAAGTTACCATGAAATCAGTGTACAAAGCTAAAGGAAATTTCCTACTAATTAGCATTAATAGTAAGGGAGGCTTTATGGGAAACTTCAGTGAGTTTAGGTTATTAGTAATTTGAGAATTTTGTAAGTTATTCTGCTCAATTTTTTAGCTGATTTGAATGTTCTGGGTGTTTGGGAGAGTCAAAAATATATGAAGAAAAATAAGGAATACCTTCGTTTCAAGGATACAACTTTAGATATCGAAATGAAGAAAATCGTGATACACTTTGAGAATCTTTTGGGAAACAACACAGAACTCAACGATTCTATTAACAATTCTATTAATCAAAATATTGATGTCCTATATGAAGAATTGAAACCAATTGTGCTACAAACAATTCGTGCAATCATTCTTGATGCTGTCAACAATGTATTTTCACTTTTTCCTTTCAATGTACTATTTCCTGATAAGTGATAATTAAATTTTAAA
>JARJDU010013970.1:0-11479 GCA_030264695.1 Lissagria laeviuscula
AAATATTAAATAAAATAAAACAAATCCCAATGTGCAATTTTAACCAAATAAAACTTAAATCTATTGCTGCCCATGATCGTCGCTGAGCAACGATGCGCCTTCCTTCTTTTAGTTATCGCCTCGTTGCTTTGGGATCTTCGTTCGTTGCGCATCTATTATTCGGGCGATCTGATGTGGGTTGTTTAGTTTAATTTTTGTATTCAGTAAGTAGCAATTGTTTCATGAAAACAGCTTTGTTTGTTTATGCTTATGTAAAATCTTGAATTTCAGTCTAATTTTTAGATGATCCAGGCAAACAAAAAAACCTCTTCTTTATATTTATGAAGTTACATAAACGTTTATTCAATATTGAAGTTAATAAAGAAGTTTTAATGTCCAATTTTAAAACATGCATATCTAGCCAGAAAATGAGCTAACTTTTAACAAAAACGTATCACCATAACATCTTTTCCACTAAAATGCATGTTTCTTGTATTATATGAATTGTAACGTAATAGTTGCAATAAAAAAAAGTGTTAGGTAGTATTGTAGATACTACCGCAGTCATTGGCATGTTTAACGCTATGCTTGGTTTGTTATTACTTTTATCGCAATTATTGTAATTTTTCGGTCGGGTGAAAAGTGCTTACTTTGCACACCCATTTACGTATGCAAAGTTCTCTCAAACGTCTAGTTACCAGCATATATTACAGCTCGCGAAACTCACGGCCACCTACGATGTTTATGCTTTATGTTCTCTCACTAACAGCTGATTTCGTGGCGTAGTTTTAATCATAGGTTTTAATTGAGATGGTTTAATTCAAGTTAATTAAATTTTTACAAATTCTAATCAATCAAAGGAAAAGTAGCTTCTCCTGGTTATTATCAAACAATCGCGCTGGAATACGGCAGTTTCTGCACTTCTGGTTATAAGTGCGTAGCTAAGGGGAGACAGCTATCCCCGAACGCCAAATCAAAATAATTTTTTACTTTTATTGATCGACAAAGCACAAAACTAGATACAAAATATTATAATAGCATAAATGTATCAAACTGGCGGTGAGCTAAAAAAAAGGTCACCAAATAAATTTTTGACTAAAATGTTATATTAAAAAACTATTTTTTGTTTACTCCTAACCTTACTTGTCCCCGGGCTCTGGCAATCCTAGTTACGCCACTGCTTATAACACAAACTACCATTAAAGAGTTGACGTTTCAGCGATTTAGAATTGTTTGCTATCAAATATCTTACAAATTCTTTAATACACGACCTATTCTTTTTACATTAACCCTATCAATGGTATTGACACACCGATTCACACGTACGTAAGAAAACGAATCCAAAATTTTACCTGTTTTCTTCATGTCTTTCTATGAATTACAATTAAGTGGTGTGGTAATATGCAAATGTGCAAAGCCATGTTAGTAGTCATCGCTGAGATCTACCCGTAGGAAACAAATTCGTGTTTTTATCTGGTTTCCTTTCTGAGATACAATGATTTTTTCATCGAGTAAAAAAGTCAAATTTTCCTTGACAGCGAGGATGAAAAATGTGCTTAAGTGGGAACGAATTAGAAAAAAAAATCCTTTCTTATGTTGCTTATTTCAACCTTCTGCGGCTTTAAACAGCGTTGCTGCAGCATTGCAAAGTGAGACAACTTTTTATCCGAAACTTTCCTCTGCATAGGCTTTTTAAAGACGTTAAACCCGCCAAAAAACAATTAACAAGTTCAAAAATTGCCTTAAAACAAAGAAGAAATTAAATTTATATGCTGCTAGACTCGCCATCACCAGCTATTGTTAAGAATAGTATGGAAAGAAATCGATCAAGAGTTATCTAAAAAAATCATACATTTGTATTTAGGGATAATATAAGAAATTGAAATATATTAAATAATAGATAATACGTTATACATAATACATTAAATGCAGTTAATTACATCTAAAAATGATTAAAATTAAAAATGTTCTAACCTTAATTAATTCCAACAGACACAAGTTATTCATATCACCCAGCAATCCATGATGACACCTTCGTCAGGAGGAAACAACGCAGGAATCGAACAACATTCACACTACAACAGGTAAATTGCAATGCTAATTTTCAATTATACCTACCTGTTTACGGAGCCGTCTGACGGTTAAAGAGTTTCACCTGCAACGGTAAGAGATAAAGTAAGCACGAGGTAAGGTTGAAAATCTTTACCAAGACGGTTAACTACAAAAGTATTATAGTTAGGGTTGCCATTATTTCTAGGAACTAATAAGAGACATTTCAAACTAAATTTAAAAAACGTAGCTAAATCAAACTTTTAGTGCAACTCCACATCACCTGCTGGCCGCCAGCGCTAGTTAGCTCTAGTAAGCAAGGACAAATACGACACATTTAGCAATACGGGACGCGATGCTCAAATACGCAGACAGTCCTGTATATATGAGACGAATGGCAACCCTTATCATAAACTTTGCACAAACTGAGAAAAAACCTTATGATCATTCATATTTCCCATAACTGGCTCGTTTGCTCCACCAAGAACATCAATAAATGAATGTTTAATTACAACCTACAAGAAACACCACCGCACAGTTGCTTGTTTCTATAAGATTTACATGAGCAATTAAATAATAACTTTTTCAATTAAAATCAATTTTTTCGCTTTTCACAAACCAATTACAAAAAACAAATGCTCTACAATGAAGTTTATATCATAAAAATCAGACCAATAGTTTTTGACATGTTTATCAAACCGTTTTAAATTGAAATTGCTCATTAACAGACGACCCCGTTAAAGCATGAAATCTAAACAATAAAACAATATTCTTTTAGTTAGAAGAATTAGAAACAGCTTTTGCACAAACTCACTACCCGGATGTTTTCACTCGAGAAGACCTTGCGATGAAAATAAACCTTACTGAGGCAAGAGTGCAAGTATGGTTTCAAAACCGTCGAGCAAAATGGCGCAAGGCAGAACGTCTTAAGGAAGAACAACGTAAACGATGTAGTAGCACTGGTGGTGGTGATGAAGATGCTCCAGGTCAAACGGAAGTCAAGCGAGATTCCGAAGACAACGTCGACGATATCACCAAGGAAGAGGTTCTTATTATATTCTATTTTTTCTTTCAATTATCAAATTCGACTAATCTTTCCATTTTTGTAGAACGAGGAAATCAACATAGGCTCTCCGTCAAGGAGTTGCAGCAGTGATAGAGAATCACCGCCTCCACAAAAATCTGGAGGTGATAAAGATCGGCGCCGAATTGATGGCGATGCTGAGGATATCAGCGGAGCGTGTAGTCCCACTCCGCCATCTTCTGTTGTCAGTGAACCAAGCGTCAGTGCCTCTCAAACGCAATTAGCTCTTCCCGCCGCTATGAAACCATTGCCGCCTTCAAACTTTTCGCATATATTTCCCTTTGGGCCAGATAGGTAATAAGCACATTACAATTTAACAATAACGCTGTAAGTTATAAACTTGACAATTTAATTTAGTGTTGGATTTCGACCAATGTTGGACTCAAATGTAGACTGTAACGCTGGCATTATGGGCAATTCCAATAGTGCAAATACCTCCCGGACGCCACCACCATCGTCGTTATTTTTCCCTTCGCATTTAGCTGCTCATGTCAGTTCACAGTTTTCTCCACCATTATTTCCATCACTTAAAGGTATATATTACTATCAAAATTGATTATAATAATCTTCATAATGGTAATAAATATATAAAACATTTTTAAGGGTTTCCAGGTTTATGTTCATGTTGTCCAATGAAACCAATCAGTAGTTTATTGCAACATCATCAGCATCAGCCGGCAACCTCAACGGCTAGTGGAATCACAATCTCTGATGCTCCCACATCACCGATAAGTGATGCTCAACGCTCGTCTAGCGTTGCTGAGCTGCGTCGCAAAGCTCAAGAGCACTCAGCAGCATTGCTTCAGTCTCTACAGCACGTCGCCAGTTTTCATCAGCATGCCGCCGCCAGCGGCCATCTTAACTCGCTCGCCGCCGCTGGCTTTAATTTCCCTCTGCTGCCTCCACTCACTTTACACCAAGCGCTGAGCGCAAGTGGACGGAAATCGGCCGACGTTATCACATCTTCTAAAGAACAATGAGTATAACTAAATTATAACTTATTATTGGTATTATTTATGGTAATATTTCGAACGATTGCGATAAGTGGAATGAATGTAGGAAGAAAGACTTATTTTTAATTATTTATGTACTATTTCAAAGTTTGGAAATGTTAGAATTGCAAATTCTTCGCTTTTGCAGTTAAAAAGAGAGCATATGTTAAGTACAGACAACGATACCAAAGATTAATGTTAATCTAGAATTATAATACATTATGAAAATGTAAATATTAGTAGGGGATATAATAATAGGGATAATGTTAGTCGAAACAAGTGCAATATGTATAATAATTAGATGTTAATATTTATTTGTTAGTGCTGGTTGAATTTTTTTGTTTTTTTATTTGCAATAAGGGGCGAATTTGCGTTGTAAATCAAAATGTAGTCTTAATATAACCTTAATATTAATTACAAACAATAAATTACTTTAAAAAAGTATTTGAAGAAGAAAAAAATTTGAAATCTGAAATTTGCTGTCATAATTGTCAGAATTTAGCGTTATGACAAACATTTTATTTAATTTTTTTAATTAAACATTAACACTGTACTTAAAATATTACAAGAATATTATGTGTACATAACCCGGTTAAATTTAATAGGCAGCATTAAAAAATTAATTCGCATTCCAATGAAGCATGCCATGCACAAATGAATTCGTCAGCTCAATGTTGAATTAATTGAATTCATTAACTTGTTACTCATATTCTAATAGCAATATGTAATAATTTCGTCATTTCAAGTTAAAGTTATAATTTTGTTGTTTAAAGTTCTTTCGAAATTTATCTACTTACCTTGCATACTTTACAAGTACATCTTTTTTTGGCTGTGGTTTTATTCTATACACATGTCGCTAAGTGCGTCTGTTGCGTTTCGGTGGTTGGTAATCCCTACGGTTTAATACCCCGGAATTCCCTAGGGGAAAAGCCACGCATATGCGTGCTTTAAATCCCGCACTGATGGCATGTCCTGACTGGTGATCATCCAACGAGGGCAAACATCCTACAAGGGGGACAAATTGAGGGAGAATGTAAATACTCTACGAAGAAAGAAGATGTATCCTCCGAATCTTGCACATGCAGTAACTAAAACTTTATATTTCATTAGTTTGCATCAAATGATAAGAAATAAAACACTGGAAACTTAAAATTTCGCAAATAAATAAAAACTGTGTTTGGATTATATGCCTAAGTTCGATAAAGCGAGTTAATCTCCCAGAACTCGAATGTGTGCAGAGATCAAAGAGAAAAACTGATGAATTGTGTCTGCCTGGACTTAAAAACATTATTTATATGCAAATCAAAACACAGTTCGAAACATAAACAAAATTGTTAATTATGAAAAAGTCGATTTGTCCAAATCCAAAAGTGATCTAGTGTTCACAGGCTCCTGCCATTCACAGAAGTGTCAGGTTACACCAAGGGTGTGCATTTACAACGTCGCTATGACATTCATATTGAATTTGCCATATGGACACGTGTACCTCTAATTCAAGACAAATCTAATCATATCAATTTCAATTGGCTCCGTGGCGTAGGCTATACTTAGAAATTACACGAATTGCAAATTCTAATTCGATTATAATAGATAACCATTATTGAGAAGTTAGGCAATCTAACTGTCACTAACATAACCTAATTTATCCAACATTTTAATTACATTATAAGATGTATAACCTATCTGTACTGAACGTATCCTATTATATTTAGTTTTAGCTCATCAAATAACTATATTTATTTGGTTATGGTTGCTTACATAGTTGCAGCATCGAGCATTAAGTTATGGTAAACATAATCTTGTTTATTCTTATTCGCTGTCAAGGTCATCTTATTCCACTGTCCATGTCCTATACAGCAGCCAAAAGTTTGACTGGAAAGCCCACAAAACGGCCTTGACAGCGTTCTGAACAAGTCAATAGATCTATCTTGAACGCTGTCAGGTCTATAGACTATGGGTAAGCATCCCGCCTGCGGCTCTTAAGATCCTCGCTGGAGGCTTGTTTTTTATTTGAGGCGGGTGGAGGTGACAGAAAATTCCGCTCGCCTGCAGCTCGCGCAAATCTTCACGTAAAATTTTAGACCTTTTACAACAAAAGATTGCCGACCCATGCTATTCACCAATGCAGCTGTTAAAAAGTGGGGTTAATGTTGCTTGTGAAGTTACCTCGCATACAGAGAAGTAGCTAGATAACTAAAGGCCTTAGGGCTCTAACTAAACTAAACGAAGTTTGCTGGCCAAGGTCCGAGGCCTCTCTAGGCTTGGAGCCCCGGTGCTCAGCACTGTCTAGCCCTCCGCTAGCTACGCTACTGCTCGCATAAGATTCGTATTGAGCCAAGTGAAATTAATCTTATTAGTAGTGCGTTCTTAAATTACTTCAGAATTCTTAATAAAGCAAGCAAAATTTTTGCTCACGTGGTCATCGACCAAATCGAGTAACTTTTATAGTATGAAACGCTACCAAGTTGACAGACATCATACAACCCTAAATTCTCAAGTTGCTGTTTGCCACTTTGACATTTATTTTTCAATTAATATAAGTTTATGGGATTGTTTAGAAAATGGTTTCAACATTATTTATCTTTGCATATTGGAAACAAATTGTTCAAAATCCAAGGCCTCTAAACAAAAGTGTAACTATAAATTTAGGACCTTCCGTAAAAAAGTTATGGGATCATCCCCATCAAACTGAAAGAAAAATAAATGTCTAGAGAGGGTGTGCTGAAAGAATTAAAATTGTCTGCGAGTGACAGGAGTTGTGCTTCTTTATAAGTTCATTTTAGAAAGCGCTTTTGATTATGGTTAACCATGTATTATATAGGGTATTTCAATTTTAGTAACATGACATGGATTCATAGTAGCACAAGACCACCTCTTATAACATAATTACATTCGTTAATTATTTGCACATTTTAGATAATTTTGTAGCACAACCTTCTAAGTAATTGACATTTTAACACATCGGTGAGTGCCAAAGGCCAATGGCTGAAGAGTGTAAGAGTACCAAATATCTCAATTTCGTCAAGATTACTTTGTAATTTCCTCTAAAAGTTCTAACTGATCACACGAACCAATAATATTACATTTCACTATATTTTTTGGTTAAATTACCAAATCCTTTGGCTAAGAATCTATGAACATATCGCGAATGTTTGATATATGCGATATTGGCAAGCTGCGATGCGACAATGATTCTGTTTGGTAATGTCCTAATGTAAGTAGCGTTCGCATTGCCGGCGGCAGCTACAGCGGTGGCAGCGCACATCGAATCAAACGAGAGTGAAACGGGAATAACTGCCGCCCTATTCGACGCGGCCGCATTTGAAAAGCACGCCTTCCAGTACCTACACCCGCCACGCCACCATTGCCATGCTGCTCTCATCCATATTTAATAAGCGGCGGCGTTCGCGAAGCGCTCTTCGTGATATCCGACATCAACGCTCAGTGCGGATAATTTGTGTATGCAATTTTGTAATTGCCACTTTCTACTCTTCGTTTGATAGTGATAGTCCTCTATTCATCATATCTTTTCGAAAATGTTATTGAATAGAACTGAGAGTAATAAATATACTACGCATATTTAAATTAATTAAATTAGTTGTTAAGTTCCTTCTTCTGTTCTTAACCAGTAAATTTTATTTTATAGTATTAGTAAATGAAAAAGGTTTATTCGATTAGCTTTGCTAATTGCAAAAATTACTTTCGGTGTCTCAAATTGATTGCAGGTCTAGGACCCCGTAAGCTTGAAATCCGCCAACCTTGAACAGTGATAAGACGTGACTGAAAACTCATACATCCAAATTCATCAAATTTGTTGAAACAGGTCGCAATAATAATTCTGTGGCGCTACAAACTCTGTGGGTTTTGATCTCCAACTTTCTCTCTGCGCAACCTGGTCTTGCTGATTTATTTTTGCAGTTTTTGCATATTCTTTAAGAATTAAGAAATACGTGAAGAGTACGAGATCTTATATACCTCTGCTTATGAACGTAGGTGCGCCATGTACTTTTCGACAGGTCGTAAACGTAAGCATAAAGTCGGGTACACGAAAGTAAATTTATTCCAAAAAGAATAGATATAAGAACTTGTGTAAGTCTTGATAGTGAAAGTGGAATGTACTCCAAGTTTTCACTCAAAAGCAGTGCTATGACGTCACTAATACGATAAATGTTCATTTGAAATCCAACCTTTCAAATAGGTTAGAATTTTGATAATAATTGAAATTATAAATATGCTATAATTTTGTTAGAGTTCAGAATATAAATCCAATTTCTTAAATTATTACTAAATGCAAAAAAGAAAGATTTATAATAAATGTAATCTGAAACGGAAGTTTAGTGTTATTATAACAGAGAATTAAAATTAGAATAATTTTTGTTTAGACAAAAAAATAATATTATTATCTAAATCCATTTAAAATAATAATATTAACATGTGCTCTTCAATCAACGGGCAAATGCACCCTTAAGGGAATTGACCTTTACAGTTTGCTTTAAATATAATAGAAATAGAAAGTATGTGCATAAATATACTTAAGTAATATGCATGAAGATGTCGCTACGGGTTAAATTTTTAATAATAAATTACTTGCTAGAGTACAAAATCACAATTGCCTAAATATGTTTTAAACAATCGATATTCATAGAAATTAAATAACGGTTTCTTACAGTCTTCGTAGATACCTTGTGTCAACCGTTACATAGAGAAATTATGAATCAGCATTTTATTGCGAATGCGATTGTTTTGTGTCCATAATATAATCTTTTATTATTTGCCAGTTCCCTGATGAAGGCCAAACGCACTGGTCAAAACGCATCGGAAATGAACCAAGAATTTAAGGTAATGCATAATGAAAAGTGAATAAACCTATTAATATACCTTTTAATAATAAAAACATTATCAACATAATGTTATATTCTTGTTTTCTTTATTATCAAGAACAAAAAATACCATGCTAAAATTTTTAATTTAAAAGAACGTTTAGTAAAACGACTACATTTAACTAGTTATAATAACTTATAAAGTCAAATATATAAAATCAAGTTGTAAGCATAATATAATCGAGTAAGTGGTTCGTTGCAAAGTCAACGATAACAATATTTTGTTTAAACAACAAACGACTCGAATGGAATTTAGTCATTCAATTGTCAGCATCGTGCAACCTCAAAATCAACATGCCTTCAGCAATAAAGAAAATCTTAAACGAAATCAATGATATTGAAAATCAAAAATTTCGCCGAGCACAAACAAGTATGTAATATTTTCATTTAATTTCTACTCATTTCTATAATCTACTATTTTTTAAAATCTTTATAGATTTACGAATGAATGAAGCAGTTTGTAAACGCTTGAAAAACCGCTTGGATGAGTTAAATAAATACCTTACTGAAGTAGCTGAGCCAGAAGAAAGGTCAATAACAATTAGTCCAAATTAAATATTAATAATAAATGTACTTTCTACTATAAGCCATTTGTTTAATTTATAAAATATCATATTTACTTCATATACATATAGATAGGTATATTGACAAATATGTAAAATAAATAAGGTTTTTATGCAATGCAAATTATTCCACATGCACAGTTCGATGTCTAGCCAAGGCATTTGTGTATTTCTCTTGCAAACTTTTGAATTTATCTTGCGATTCGAACATGAAGTCTATTAAAAGTTTCGATTGCACCAAACACTCGTGTTTGCATTGAAGATTTCTTGCAATGCGACATTCCCTTTTAGGGTCGAAGGCTTGACGTCCTTGTCTCAACGTTTTATTTGGTGCTCCCCAGTCTTGATCCGGAGAAATTACTTTAATTTTCTGTAACAAAACAATTCAATTTTATTTGAATAAATAATGGAAAGAGGAGGAGATTGAGAGAGTGAATGTTAATTCATACCTAGGCTTTAGGTTTAAATGTACATAAGGAGCACGTGCGATGGATACCAGGGAAGGCGGGGCGTAAATGGGAGAGAATGTGGAAGGAGGAGGAAACTGGCCGGACGCTATAAGAATATGGGATGCATGTGTGAAGCCGATTCTAATGTATGAAGTGGAAGTGCGAGGGCTGGATGAATGGGAGATGCTGGAAAATGAACATGGAAGATTCCTGATGGACTTGATAAGACTGGAGAAGTCGATGCGGAGATATATCGTTCTTCAGGAATTGAGTAGGATGAGTTTAAGATGAGAGGCTCTGTGTAAGATGCTAAGATAGGAGGAGTTGGTTAAGCAAGGAAAGACTGATGGTAAGGTATGTATGGGAGTGGGAGAGTAGAAAGAAAATAAGAAACATGAGCTGCAGTGCAAGAAACTTTCATTCATTCCATGGTCCGCGGAGTGGCAGACATTCTCGCGACCGAGGTATTTCGGTGCAAAGAGATGAAACTGGGTGATAAGTGAATGATTGCGAATATCAGGCGTAAATCGGAGAAAAGGTGATTGAAAGTGTAGATGGTTAGAGTATAGAAGGTGCGCAGAAGTGTAACTAAGAGGAGGGGCAATTGGGCAATTTTTGAGCCTGAAACTAGGAAGGACTGCAAGGAGACTAAGAAAATTGCCTGTTTGGAAGAGTTCTTATTTCTAGGGAGGGAGGGGGGGCTTAAAACTTATAGTTGTCCTGGGCGCTTGCAACCCTAGTTATGCCACTACATGTGCATGTTGTGTGAAAAAGGGAGGGATACCTGGAAACATATGGCTGAAGAGTGTATGGAAGTGAAGGAGGAATGGGTATGTGAAACCAGAAGGGTGCAAGAGTGGTTTGATTAGAGGGAAGAAGAGACAAAACATGTGCAGAAGGCTTTCAACGGAGAGGAGAAGGTTGTAGGGCTTCCGTTTTTTTTTGTTGTTTTTAAATTAAATTTCCATTTGAAAGCTGCACTGTAAACCTTAGTGTGGACATAAAAAGATGCAGAGAAAGAATGATATTATTAATAAGCAAGCGGTGGGTGGAACCACCTAAAAGAAAGGCGCCAGATACGTTAAGCGGCGGCGGCTACAGCGGGGGAGGCAACTAAGGGGCAGCATTTGTTGAAATATTATTATACCAATTGAAATTTCTATAACAACGATGTAGTTGCTACAATGACAAAAAATAAAAATGTACTTTGTTAAGAATAAATCAGAAAATATTTGTGAATGCTTTAACATGAAAATGGTTGTTATCCGATCAAATTTACAAAGTTACGACTTTTTCTCACATTTTTTCATAGCCATTTGGAAATACTAGTTTGTGTTATAAGTACGGAAAGCGCCGTATTCCAGCGCGATTGCTGGATTTGATGGACAATAGGCGAGTATGCGAGTCCACCAACCAACAGGAGCGCTGGAATACGACATTCCGCACGCATGGCACACGTTATATTTCCTAAAATCGATCAGAA
>JARJDU010013978.1:0-10377 GCA_030264695.1 Lissagria laeviuscula
TTATAACAAACAAATAACAATTCTATAAGCAAGTTAAAACGTGTCTGGACACCTTTATATAGACAATTTTATTTTCAAATATAAAAAAATCAATATATTTAATGATGACAGGTTAAAGTAAAGCATCAAATCTAATGTTACAACTACATCAAAGAAAGCTACAAACTCTACATAGAAAAATTGCATTACTTGCAGTAAATTATAAAAATTCATGTATAACAACCATTTCAATTGACATGTTAATTATCCGGACACAAAATGGCCGCGTTTGCTTATGTGTAAACATTTTCTAGTCTAATCTCAAGTGCTAGCTTTTTCCCGTGTGTTAAACATTATATATTTCAAGAAGATGTATACAATTAATCAGACAAAGAACTAGATACTGCACCAGCAATGGCGGCAACCATATATTGAAAAAGGTAATAACAACAACAATAATTAATTAATAGATGCATTTGATTATTTTACGAACGGATTGAAATTCGCATCTAATCCTGTTAACTTTAAACTTTCCTCCCACAATCGTTTCGCGTCTTGTTCATTCCGTGCATTCGTGGAGCAAGAAGTCGGTTTGCATTCTTTGTAGTAAAGGCCGGATTCCTGCGCAGCCGCCTCACTGACACAACAATGGATGCTGGTCTGTGCCCCTTGCCAGGGATTTTTAGAGAAAAGGCGTATTGCCATTCGAAAGGGAAAGATCAAGACAGCATTGTAAGTGTCTGTTAAGTGCCTTCCCAAATCAGTTTTAATTACTCCTGGATGTAGACTATACGAGTGAACGTTGGTTATACCAGCATCTAAAAATAATACAAAAATGCGACGATAAATAATGAGTTAAGTAAGGGTTTTAACTTATTCCATACCTTTTAAACGTCTGGCCAATTCGTTGCTGAACAAAACATTCGCTAATTTGCTCTGATTATAAGCACCCAGTGCGCTATAACTTCGAGTTTTCCAATTAAGATCGTCAAAGTTCATCGTGCCACCTATATAATGATATTAATTATATCAATCATCGTTAATTATTAATAATTAGCAAATATTTGTTACTTGTATGCGCTACTGAGGAGACGGTGACAATCCTACCAGGTTGAAAATCACTTGCTAACAATTTCGGCATGAGTAACATTGTGAATAAGAAATGTCCTAAATGATTGGTACCGAATTGCATCTCGAATCCATCTTCAGTTTGACTTTCTGGGCATGTCATGACTCCAGCATTATTCAACAAAATGTCGATTTTCGTTTCGCTCGCGAGTAATTTCGCAGCGCATTCACGCACCGATTGCAAACTTGTCAAATCCAGCTTGATCGTTTGAATGGATCCGATGTTCTCGGTGTCTTTGCATTCATCCTGAATCTCTTTCACTGCTTCGTTGGCCTTGTCGAGATTCCTGCATGCCATTACAACTTTCGCACCTGGTTAAAACATTCATTTATTAATTGGTCTCTACGCAAATATTGATAGATTATTATTTTTTGTAGGAAGTTTGTCTTACCGCGGATATAAAAATCTTTCGTGCATTCTTTCCCAATGCCAGTATTGCAACCAGTGATAACGGCTGTTTTACCGTCGAGGCGTGCAGCAGATCTACACTTGGAGCTGAATAATCCCATCATTAGAATTGATGTAAAACTGTTGTAGCAAGTTATAAAAGACTGCTGATGATGATGATGTTTGAAACTTGACTGGGACACATAAGCTTAGGCAGGAGGATGGACTAGATTCCAAGGTAAGTCACTCCTGCTTCTTTCTAACTGTAAATTGATGTGCAGCGAACAACAACATAAACACGCTGGCGAGGAAATAAATTATTAGGTGCGAGATTCATGCAATGCGTAATAGAAATAATATGTTTTTGTTGAAGGACATGATAAATCGATTTGTTTAACATTACAAACAAATCGAAAAAGTGTCATATCATGGTGTGTTTTTTTTGTTGGCACTTATTATGTTATCGAACAAGTTTTGTAGCTATTTCAAGTTTTAAAGTGGTTTTGCCATTAAATTATCTGAAAATATGATAACAAATTGATGCCAATGATACAAAACTTACTAATACTGCCAATGGCGGCGCCACTGTTGCAGAAGTTTCACATTCTTCCATTACCTCGTTGATTTACGATCGTTCATAAAGATAAAAATAATTGCATGTAATCTGTTGTGCGTTCAGTCAATTCAACAAAATCATTAAATGATCGTTAAGTCATTACTGATTCTAGACATGGTACTGACCATGCAATTTCCTGATTAACATATCAATGGTTTTTATGATGTCTCTATGTTAATTACATTGCAATGGGATAAACTACAAGATATTCTATTGTTGCAAATGTCTATAAATCTAATATTAAGATTTATAGAAGTAATGCATATCTAATTAATAAATAATTATAGTAATGCAAATTTTATATTATTGATAGCAAAAGAATATGCCTGTCATTTTGGCATAATATATTTATAAAATATTTGCTTGCTAAAATAACTCAAACATTCGACTTATCGCGTGCCACTTTACTCACCCATTATCAATTTTAAACATTCGCGCCACGCCAAGGTTTACTTGCCAACTGGCCCAATCAGAAGTCTACAACTGTACATTCGTAGTAACAATCTACGAATCACGTCACACCTCCATCTTTTTCCCTCCGATTCGATGCCGTGCGCACTAGAACGAAACACCCATACGGTGGATTTCTACGCAATCGCATTAAACAATCGTTTCGACCAATAGAAACGTTCCATCTGTCGGTCTCTGACGCTGTTCGTGCCGTCTATCTTGCATCTCATTTCTGCTAATGATTGCAAACAAAGACAACGTGCTGCTTATATTGTCTTTTCTTGCGTGATCAACGCGTATTTGACGTCGCTTCAGCTTTCTTCAGTGGCATTTGTGAGCACGTCGTGTTGTGGGTTGAATCGGGCGCGTTGCTTTTCTACTAGAGTTCAATTAGATCAAGAAACAATGAAGTCCTGTATATTTCTAGCCGCTCTGTTGAGCCTGCTTTGTGTAGTGTATGCCGAAGTGTACCTTGAAGAGAAATTTGCTGATGGTAAGTACATAAAAATATTAATAATTTGTATAATGTGACGGCAGGCATCGACATGTTCAACGTGTCACTTGCCGGCTCATATGCGCCGCGTCACACGAACACAGCCCAATGAAAGTTACACGCGTTTCATGCACAGATTGTAGATATTTTAACTAATTGAGATGAATATGTGACTATTATTATGACTTGTGTTCATGCTGATTGCATCCAATTAGTTATATAATTTTAACTTCAAAGCATATTTCATTGATTGTATAACTAACGTTGTTTTAGACTCTTGGGAAAAGAATTGGGTGTACAGTAAAGCTCCCGGTAAAGAATTCGGCAAATTTGTCCTAACCGCTGGTAAATTCTTTAACGATGCGGAAGCTGACAAAGGTCTGCAAACCTCTCAAGATGCCCGCTTCTACGCCCTCAGCCGCAAATTCAAATCCTTCTCGACTGAAGGCAAGGACCTCGTTGTCCAATTCGCAGTCAAACACGAACAGAATATTGACTGCGGAGGCGGCTACGTGAAAGTCTTCGATTGCTCATTGAAACCCGAAGAGATGCACGGCGAATCTCCTTACAGACTCATGTTCGGTCCTGATATCTGCGGTCCTGGCACGAAGAAAGTCCACGTTATCCTTAACTATAAGGAAAAGAACCATCTAATCAACAAGGATATCCGTTGCAAAGATGACGTCTACACTCACGTTTACACTCTCATTGTCCATCCTGATAACACTTATGAAGTACAAATCGATGGTGAAAAGGTTGAGTCTGGAGAATTAGAAACTGATTGGGATATGCTGCCAGCAAAGAAGATCAAGGACCCTGATGCAAAGAAGCCAGAGGATTGGGACGATCGTGCTACCATTGCTGATCCCGAAGACACAAAACCTGAAGATTGGGACAAGCCAGAACATATCCCAGATCCAGAAGCTAAAAAGCCTGAGGATTGGGATGATGAGATGGATGGGGAATGGGAACCACCACAGATTGATAACCCTGAGTATAAGGGTGAATGGTCGCCGAAACAGATTGATAATCCTGCGTATAAGGGCGCATGGGTGCATCCAGAAATTGAGAATCCTGAATATCAGCCAGATAGTGAATTGTATAAGCATAATGAGATCTGTGGTATTGGTTTGGATCTGTGGCAGGTCAAGTCTGGCACGATCTTCGATGATGTTTTGATTACTGATGATGTGGCTTATGCTAAGGAAGCCTTGGCTGGTCTCAAGGCTCGTCAGGATGGGGAGAAGAAGATGAAGGAGGAACAAGACAAAGCTGAACGTGATGCTGCCGCTTCTGAAGAGAAGAAGGACGATGATGAGGACGAAGATGATGATGATGAGGATGATGATGAGAAACCAGTCATTGAGGTGAGGAAAACGAGACTTTTACGTTGTTTTGCGATAGTGATTAATCTTTTTCTTGTTTGTTTCAGAATCACGACGAATTGTAAGTCGCAAGTAATTTGTTAAAAACACATAAAAGAAGAAAAGACTTTTTGTATCTTACTGTGTGAAGTTTTTGGTTAGTGTGTATTGTTTAATTTGACTGATTTTTGTTATTATGATAACATACCGTCTTCGTAAAAAAAATGGAATAAAAAGTAAAAACGAATATAGCAGCAGGATTAACTTCGAGAAAACGATCGTGTAACACAATTGCTTGAATGGAGGGAATCATGTAGTAGGAGTAACCAATGTCAGGTTTGGTTGCGAAAAACACATTGATACAACATTATTATGTTTACATTTGTAAATATTGAATGAGAATTTAATACAGCCAATAATAATAAATTATTTGTAGAAAAAACGATTTCGCTATTGTTATTTCCTTTAATTTTATTGTAAATATCTTTCCTGCAACAATAACTAATTAATATCTTTGTATATTGTGTGTTTTTGAATCTTACATTTACCGCAGGTAAATGAAATCGTCAACAGGTGTAATTTTAAGTATAAATTTTGAAAAACATGCCAACAACGTCCTGAACAACAAAAATCCTTTGAGCAATTTTAGCAGAACACTCCAGTAAGCTAAAGGGCCATCTAGTTAACATTTCTATAAGCTTGACTAACGGGCTTCGCCACAATTGCAAGTCGTGTCAGCCATGTTGTAATTCAGCCCAAAATGGCCGCCGTTTATCGTGAATATGTTTAATTGCACTGTAGTTATTGAAATACTGCCATAAATAATTTATTTGGCAATAAAAGTTTTACATAAACTTGCAAAACTATCAATTTGTTATCTATTTTAATCAAGCAAGCAACCACATTTAAGTACAATTTCCAATTTCGTGATAACATCGAATTTAATTTATTCATTTACAAAACAGGTACAAAAACGTTACAAATATATCATTTTTATATCATGTGAAGCCAACCATAAATATCATTCATTTCCGGGTGAATTAAACATTCATTATTCAGTAAAAATAACACAACTATCGGATTCCGGGTCACATCCATCATATTCCTTGATGTTTCCCAAGTTTTTATTTCCTTCGTGGATACAAGCGCATCGTTTTTCCGATCCGACTACATACAGTTCCCTTGGGACACCTACCCAATCGCGTTCAATGCCACCACTGCAATGTAATTAAATAAATAGATATTGTTATTGTAGTTTAAAAATGTTAATGCATGTACCTCTTCTTCGTACACCAAACTCTTGTACCAGCCTTTGGCTCCCATTCAATATTACAAGGTGGGAATTTTAGTTTCTCAACATCTTCATCAGCTTGAGCCAGTTCAGCTTGTTTAATCAAAAGTTTGACTTCCTTTCCATAAGGTGTTAATTTCCCATTTGAATCATAATATCTTCCAATTAATTTACCTAAAATGAATAGACATTTTAATTTTTCATGAATATTATTCCTTAAAGAATATACCTATTTTCGGATATTCCTTCTTATAAAATTTAGCCCAATGATTCAAAGATCGAAACTCAGATTGTGTGAATGGAATGACTTTATCAGAAGCATTCGATTCTTCTAAATCACCTGTTACAAAACTTCTTGAGTTATCTCGACCTATATAATGAACATAATAACAATTAATATATTTATAATTTGCTTGATTATTCTTCAATACAAACCTACAAACACATGATATGTTTCTCCTTTGCCATAGAACCTTGCACCTCTTGTAACATCATAGACATTACCAAGTATTGACATATACAAAGGCCTATCATTATCTCCATTGTATAATCTTAATTCATCTTGTGTTAACAGCCTAGTTTTGTTTACATCGATAACTTTAAGTAGACTATTGCTGTACTCTTGTACAATTGGTACATCAAGCAAAAAGTTTGTAATCACAGCTGATATTAGGGTTAATACTGCAAATTTAAGCACCATGATTGTAATTTCTAATATTTATTGAAAATGTCTTTCTGACTTGCAATAGTCAGGTAAGTTTATGTCACAAATAAATATGTAGTTTTGTTTTTATTTGTCAAGCAGGTTAACAAAATGTATTAATGGTATTAAGTTGCCATATCTCTATGCAAATGAGACATTTAGTGGAATTATTTTGAAGATAAATGAATGTATTTAGGGAATTTTACATTGTCTATCGTTTTTATTGAATTACTAAAAATATTAATTGTACTAAATTAAAAGTACAATATTTATTATTTATATTTTCAAGCTTTGTTTATAGCCTTTATGGCTGAGTAAGTAGACTTAAGTCATATGCGCAAGATGTCGCCTATATCGATGAACAACGATGATTGTTGCATGCATTAGTTTATTGCAGTTAACTTTCAACAGCTGTGGTGTTAAGTTGCATTTGTTTATTGTATTATCAGTGCATTGAACAGTGTAAATTTGATTTTATTAACGATTATTTACGTGGTGTATCATCCGTGGAATAGACTTAAGTCACTTGTAAAGACGCGCGTGTTAAACTTATGCATATAAACTTGATATCTTTGCCGACGGACAACAGTGGTGTTTGCAGTTTGGTCATTTTGTTTATGGTTTAATTAAAATATGTGAAGATTTGTGTTGAAGAGCTGTGTGAATAAAATGGATAGCAACTGTGAGTAAAGTAAAGGACTTTCAGAAATTGAAATTATGAAGAAAATTATGTAGAAATTGGTAATTGGCTAGGTTTTGGCTATGATTAAAGACGTTGGGATTATTTAATCCACTTGTGTTTACTATGTTACTTAAGTTACATAAGATTTTGTCATTAGTGTGTTGTTAATGTGTATAATTACGCAGAACGAGGTAATAACGACAATTGGCTTTGTGGAAAGTCGTAATTACGCAATGTGTATTCATCTTTTCGATAATTGTTGCAAATGATTTGTTATGATTGTGCATTTTAACATTAAGGAATTTATAAAGATATTTATTAATTTAAAAACAAATTAATATATTTTTTTTGTGTTTTGTTGTTATTTTATTATAAGTACGTATATCAAAATCAAAAAACAACAATTAATTTTATACTACACACAATTTCGTATTATAAATTATCTGTAACATTAAGCGCGCTCCTTTTCAATCATACTTATTCTTATCTTTATTATAAAGATAATCACCAGCTGCTTTAAAGTCAATCCCCTTTTGTAAATTTTGCTCGTCACTAACCTCCGGCTCAGCTTTTCTATTATAAGCACGATAATAGAAGTTCCCAAAGAGAATTACCAGCGTACAAACATAGGTAATCGTGAACCAATTCAACCAAAATGGCGCTTTGCATCGATTATACAGACCTATCACAAGATGCGCGTTAACCAGTACAAATTGAATCTAAAAACATTATTCAAAACATATTCACATTGCAGATATCTAACTAACTTCCTCATTTAAATTAATTCAGCACTTTTGAATTAGTTACCATTTGAATTTGTGTGAGATAACGCTTCCACCATAAATACTTATGAGCTTTTGGTCCAATTGCAGCAAGCATGTAATACGTATACATGATGACGTGTACGAAGGAGTTCAACAGGACGCTAACGAAGGCTTGTCCACCAGGAGAGTACAAAAGACCCAGATACCAATTAAATATCATCGAGGAATGATGATACATGTGTAGAAACGTAATCTGCTTGACTTTCTTGCGTAATACGAAGAAAACTGTGTCCATGAGGTCAAAAATCTTGGAAACGTAGAAGACCCAGAAGGCTTTAGCCATCTGTAGTGGTGATAGCAATTATGTATAGACTAGATTTTTAGGAATTTGAAGGACTTACACGAATGCCATTTGGAGTTGAAGTATTCGCAGGTTGGCAGCCCAAATGATACCTGCCTGCAATAGCTGCGAATAGGACTTCCTTACAGATGTATGCGGAAAGGATCACTTGGAAGACGTTATAGATAACTAAGACCGAACGCAGTTCATATGCTTTTCTTTCGGCCATGTGTCGTCGCAAGTAGGAAATAATGGTGTAGTAGGCGGTTAGAGTTGTTATGATTCCCAGAGGGGTGTTAAGCAGAATCCATGTTGATGTTAACGGATCTGATATTGTTCAAATAAGGTTTTAACAATTGTTTTGACATTTCAAGCGGGTTTAATGGTTTATCAAAGGATTTCTATTACTGTTTTATTACCTGGTGGTCCCAAATACATTTGCAAGGCGGGATGAATTGCATGGTTAAAGATATCCATCATTTTAGGAAAATTGAAAGCAACTGCTTTTTATAGGATGCGGCAATTTTTTAATGAATTGTTTAGTTTAATTATTTACGGATGAATTAAACAGTATAACGAGGTAAAATCAAAACAAATATTCGCAAAACAACGATAAGAAAGTGAACGGTCGATGAATAACACTTTATAATTATTGATGCGTCGTGTTGACAAACTTCAAAAAGCTTCACAACTAATATAAAAAACAAATCTTGATAGGTGATTATTAGTTGTTGTTGCGACATGTCACTATAGTGACAGATCGCAGCCCCCCTATTCTTATCATTATGAATAAACTAAAGTTAAAAAGATAATTGAAGATTTGATCGATGTTAGCGTAGGGGCAATGACACAGCGTGGCAAAGGGTTTACATACTACCTAAAAGGACAAGTTGCGGTAGTATGCAAGTATTTGCCGTGGTGGGTGAAAATCTAACAGACAATTTTTTATTTTTCACAGCAGAAGGGGTAGTTGACTAACAACATCGATGGACACGTCGAACAATGGCAATGGCTGTCCAAGGAAACCCTGTGGAACATTACGAGGCATTCTTTTCGACTGGCAGTACCAAGGATGGACTTGGCTGAGAGGTTTTATTGAATATAACACATCCAAATACTTAATATAAATATTTTTATTAATAATAATAATTAAATCAATATAATCTTTTAACTAATAACTAGGTAATGACATGATCCGGTTTTTGCAGGGGACTTATTGGATAACCGGAAACAAACACAGTTGGGATTGGGTGTTCAACTGTTCACACACCAAATCGAGTCTACAGATGTGGCGATCTTCAGTAATTCGCAGTCATCGTAGGATAAGCGCTCCAGCTAGTGTTAGGAGGGACCTTGCGAGGACAATGGCTCGCCATCATACAGCGCGGGATATCCACATCAGATGAAATCTCCAACTGGGAATATGTACAAAGGACCTAGATCACAGGATTTAGATATAACACGTCACAATATATAGTTTTTATAAATATTTTGGAATTTGTAATTGATACTCGATCGCATATGCATCTGACCTGTATGCATATGCGATCGAGTTTAAAAATTTTTCTAAGTCCGACTCGGTATAACTATAAATATAAGTTTTAATTTCATTAGAGCAAGAAGAGTCGATGGCTCAGTTGCTAAGGTGCATACTTTGTAAGCAGGTGTCGCAGGTTCAAATCCTGCTGAGAGTAAAAATTACTTTTTAATATAGTCGGACTTAGAATTGCATTTGTTTCAAATGAACGTCATCCAATACGGCCGTAAGGTGTATGGGATCTTGTATATGCAAAAGGCATAAGAACTTCAGTGTTCAGGTACACGCCTGAATACTAAGTCCATATGCCATTGTATGTACGAGAGACCGTATGCCAGCAGCCGCATTGGATGACGATCAATGGTACTCACCGAGTCTCAATGATTAGGTGAGCACCATTGATAGTAATAATCATTAGTAATTAGATAACTAATGACGCTTTTTTGGTTTTTGTGGCTGGGAGACCTGGAGGTGAGGCGTAGTCCGAACCAAACCTTGGTTGGAGCCGGACCTACGAAGCCGCGGTTTGGGCCGGAAGCTATTACCCCCTAAGAGAACCGAGGAAAGAGTATCGAATTTATTTTTAATTATTTTATTAAAAATCAAAAAAGACTTGTCGGTCGCAGGATTCGAACCTGCATA